>CAJQZM010019959.1:0-12170 GCA_907164665.1 Colias nastes | reverse complement strand
TGACATGACAGTGGGTCTACGGGCACTTGAATTAAAAGTACTTTTTACCCGTGGTCCCCCGCTGCCATGCTTTGACCGTTATAGAGACAGGATTATTATATTATCTGCACTTCCCGGTGTATGTCTTGCGTAATCATTTCGAACTATCTGTTGGTTTCGGATAGTTACAGTTACAGATGTTGGATTAAAGTAAAATAAAAAGGAATAATGGTTGGGTTTATATTGACTCACCTAAGTTCTTTACCCGAAATTGTTCTTCCTAATGATTTCTCATCTGAATTAAAAGAAATCTAAACAAAAAAGATATAACTTTGAATAATAGTGTAAAAGATGGATGTTGAGAAAATATAGGAAAACAAATAAAAGTATTATAGATGTTTTATTGCTACTAACATTATGAAGTTAAATGCTTCAGAATTATGAACATTAGATACAGAGCAGGAATTGTTATTGTTAGAATAAAAAATGTTAGGAAGAACATTTTCGGATTTCCAATTATTATCGGAGTTTAAAATTTAGGTGAACTTTGCTGATAGCTTTGGTGAACGTTACACGATTCCGACTGAAGAAGGGTTATGTTTTTATGAAAGTGGTGAGAGGTGTCAATTGATTTATCTTACTCGAGGGAGTGTCATCATTTCAGAATTAAAAAATAAAGCAAAGTTAAAGATTTTTGGTGCCAAAATGTAATCTCAACAAGAAATAATGATTACAAACTTCATTCGGGCTTGAGTGTGGTATCAAAATAAATAATCTTACCGATTAATTCGAATATTTTGTATTTACTTGTTTCATTGGAATTTTCAATAGGAATTTTCAGCTGAAAATCTGATATCCGCAGACCGCAACCGAAACTATTCGAAACCAAAGGAAAGTACGAAAAAATTACGCAAGACATACATCGGGAAGTGCAGATAATTTAATAATCCTGTCTCTATAACGGTCAAAGCATGGCAGCCGCGGGGGACCACGGGTAAAAAGTACTTTTAATTCAAGTGCCCGTAGACCCACTGTCATGTCATTCTATAGCAGTGGGTCCACGGGGAAATAATATTACCCGTAGACCCACCAGTGGGTCAAAGCGGGGGGACCACGGGTATTACGCCCTCAAAATACAGTCATTAATAGTAGGTAACTGCCGCATATCACTAAAAACAATTCTTGCACCACAACAAATACAACTTTGTATTACAGGCAGTAAACTGCACATTATTACTTCATTGTACATTATATGGTAGAATGGATAATCACGTAATATGAGATTGTTAGAAAATCCAACTAGAGCGGAACCTGCAGGTGATAAGATTAATCTCACGGACCACGATGATAATATCGTGTCCGTTGAATGAAAAATCTATTTTATTTTCCTAACATAATACACAGCTATAACTGAATTAAACTAATCTATTTTTTTTTGTTGTTTGTGTTTTGATTTTTATTCTAACATCTTCTCGAGAACAAAAAATTTAAAAAAATTTGCCCAACCAGAATACAATTTTAGCAAAAAGTAACTTACATTTTATGAAACGATAAAGTAATAGTACTAATTACTCTTTACGGTCTATCTTCTATCTTATTATCTAGCATAAAATATTTCCAGCTTATTGCTTGTCATTAATTTCCAACTCCAGTAATCGATGCCTTCGTGTTTATTATTTCACAAATATTTTACGATATTATGGTTATTAGGGTTCGGCATATTATTATGGAGCGTAGCCAATTTATTAGTTATAAATTATATTTTATGAAACGATCGACCGCAACATAATGTGGGCTATTCCAAATTGTGGTTACGATCTTAATGTTATATTAACTACTAGTAAAACATTAAATATTTCAATCAAATTCGTAACATAACAGCCTGTCGCAAAGAAACATAAACTTTTATCCATTACCTACATAAAAACTTTTCAATTTAATGTTAGAACTAATATTGTATATTGTTACACCATATTGTTTATTATTCGTTTGTCAGATTATTATTTGTATGTAAGGGACATATTTATTAATCAATATCAATATTTTATAGGTTTCTGTGTTAATCTACAAAAGGAATACGTACATAAAAACATTATCATTATAACAGATCTATATATCACACAGAGAGTGACTTGAACTCCAACACAATACAATGATAACATCAAATATTATTCAGTCTATAAAATACCTTTACATTATTCATGAAATTTGTAAAGATTTCCCTTCCGAGCTTCCTCTACGTAATCGCATTTCCGCAAATCCTACAATCTATTGGGATCAAGCATAATTTACTTGATTAAGATGATTCGTCAAAAGATTAAAGAACCGAATAACCGACTTATTTCTAGATATTAATATTTTGAATTTTGATACACAAAAACAACTTGTAGTGTGGAGGCCAGACCGTGATGTAGCATAAATTGGAACCATTAATCCTTTCTCTACACACGCAGAAAATCGATGTCAAACACCAGATATTTAAACTTTGTTTCTCAAAAAGTATGAGTAGCTGAGGGACAGTAAATAGCCTATATAATATATTATTATATATAATTTTTAAGTATAAGAAATAACCTATAAAGGATCTACTTATTAATTAGGGATAATTAAACATATCTCGAGGGAATATAATAAAAACACTGTTTTAGTACGTTAAGTTATTGAGCAGTTCAATAGAAATGTTTGATAAAATATTTTAAGCTCTCAGGACTCAGATTAGGAGAAAAACTTTAGGTACTCGGTACGAAATAGCCATGATAATCTTCAATTAATTATTAACGACCTTCAGTCATACATTTTATTTTTACAATCGTATTTCACAAGTCGTTAGCATATAAAACAATATTACAAAATTACATTTTATTTCACCTATATTAAACCATCTCACGAAACGCCCTATAAAATCAAGTACTCGTGAACGAAATTCTATAAAATATAATACAAATTTATAATTTCACCAGCATGCGTTACTCATAAATGATAGTAGGCAGAATGTATGCGTAATGATAGTATATAGTATATACTGATACATAGTAAATAGGATTTAAGCTGCCTCGACGTAATTTATCATAAGCTATATTGCCATTTAATACCGGATAAGTCCGAGGGGCCGTAAATATAATACTGGACCTAATTCTTCCTGTAGAACATCCTACTTTATATTATAAATGCGAAAGTTTGTGAGGATGGATGGACGGATGTTTGTTACTCTCTCACGCTAATAATACTGAACCGATGAGAATAAAATTTCGTATGTATGTAGCTGAAAACCTAGAATAAGATATCCGAAATCCGAAAATCCCTCAGGAACGGGAACTATTCGGGGTTTTCTTGAAAACGCGGGCGAAGCCGCGGACGGAAATCTAGTGTATAATAATGTATTTATTATAGTAGTTCGTGTGTATGTTACTAAATTCGTTATTGTTATCGCCGCCGTTTTTATCGTATTACAATCATTAAATGCGCTCAAATTGTATGTTAGAACAAAAATAAATATTATATGTTTGATAGTGTTTTTATCTAATTCTAATTCGAGATTAGAACTATTATTTATGTCAAACCACTATTATTTGCAACAAACTGAAATTTTGAAAGAAATCTTAATCGTGAGAGCAATCGAAATGGTTCTTTTATAAAATAACTGAGATTTTACTTTTGTAAGGGTGGATTTCGTATCGTACCTTTGTATCACACATCAGTTAAATACTATAGAGCAAAAATAACATTCATAATATAACATCTAGATATCAATATAAAAGTAACTTCAAATTTTAAACTGAAATTAAAACTATGAGTCATTGAATTTTAAAGTTAAAAACATTAAAGGCTTCATGAAACTGCTAGTTAAATATCCAACTGTAAACTAAAGTGCCGCTATTCAATTATTATTGGTATAAATGACGTATCGCTCCAACTTCTAAAGTAATTAAATATAGTGACGGGCCAGAATTCCATGAAACCGGCGCAAACGAAAATTTAATTAGTGTTAAAACAAACATTCATCGCATGACCAACAAATGGAAGAGCATGATTCTTTAAAATTATCTAAATATCTCTCTAAATATGTTTGGAAAGAAGGTATTACACATAAAACTAATAAACGTCCTGGAAATATTAAAGATGTAACATTTTTTATCCCAGGATCAAACGAGTGGACCCGCTTAAGAGCTTCTCTCATGTTACTTTATTTTTAACGTTTTAATGAAAAACTTAATGTAGCGAAAATATTTTATTCCTACGAGAAATGAGAAATTCATAAAAAAGTAACCAAGGTACTATAGATAAGTATACACTTAAACCTCGCAGGTAAAGCTTGTATACTATACAGAGTATACCAATAAGTAGGTACCTAATTAACGTTTAATCCTTTTATCAGAAAGAAAATTTACTTTATCATAAAGCGTGAACACTAATAAGCAAGTTTGTACCATTCGAGATAAAACATAATACCACGCTTATACAAAACAGCGTGTATTAAAAATATAATACGCGATGTGTATAAAATACGCGGGAAATGCTAAGTGCTTTCCTGTCATCATGGCGCTCTACATAAAACTATTCCTATAGAACTGACGAGCGTGCTATCTTCAATCATCTGACCCATATTTCTATCTCGTAGAATATGTATAAGGTCGTAGTAACGAGAATATTTGGCTGACATTTCTTTCCTGAGTACGAAATTAGATATATAATTTTTGATTTATATAATTATATAGAGTAAGATAAGAGTAAAAACTGTGAGTAGAAACAATTGAATTACATCAAAGAAAGCGTATAACTGCATTTATATTTGGATTATAACAATTATTTTCAGATGCAATACCAGCCGCGAATACTGGAGTCAGTAAATACTGATATTTGCTGCAGTAAATACATACATACTTACCACTTTTACGCTAAAATGTTATGTTGGTTTAGTAATCTTCCCTTTGGGAGTTAACTTCAAACTACGCAGTAGCATGCTCGGATCCTATCAATGTTTAACTTTAAAATTTCCTGGAGTTGTAACTATTTTAGAACGTAAATAGTATAATTATTTCGTAATAGTAAATCACTACACAGTATAAAAGAAAGTCCGTATTGCTGTCGTATGTATGCTTTAAAATGAAACGGATGTTGATCAGGTTTTTTTTAATACATAGAGTGATTCGTGAAGGTTTTAATAGTAGTAATATATAAGTGTATAAGGAGCCGATTAGTAATTCGGAACGCAGAAATATCTAAAATGGAAGACATAATGCTTACAATTCCACAAAAAAAACCTGGCACTGCTTCCTAAATGCTACGAGTTTCTCGAAAATTTGGAAGGTGACTCTAAACAATCTACGAGACTTGATATTGTGTCAAGTAAGTTAGAGATAATGGATATAATGTCAGTCGCACGTCTTGACTTCCGAGTTATAACATCTGTGCAGCGCGCATAGAACAAAGCTAGTTATTACAATGGCTGTAGAAGGGTAGTCACAATATTGTATATACAGGTAAATTTGAATAGGTATTCTTTGGCCGAAAAAGCATTAGATTTAAAACTAAACAATTCTTCGTAAAAAAAGAGAAGTAAGCTTTTGGAAAATAGGTCTCTAGAATAAATTATGAGGCTGGCGGCTGAATTGATCCTTATAGTGAATTAGGAGTAAATCCAATACAACCTGTATTTCAAATTGTTAAATACGTAAATACTAAATAGAAATAGAATACAGGCTGTATACTCCAAAACATGTGCATTGTGTTCTGATTAACCAGAACCGTCACAGTTAGTTGCCGAAATTAATATTTTACTGTATTTTTTTTTTTTTTTTTTTTTTTATGTATAAGTCGGCAAACGAGCTTGCGCGTCACCGTACAGAAAGCGATGATTGGCGCCGCCCATGAACAACCACAGACTCTGGAGTATTGTGGTTGCGTTGCCGGCCTTTGAGGGAGGAGTACGCTCTCTTCTTAAAGTATTCTAAATTATAGTCCTTGGGAAATGCCGAATTTGGAAGGTCGTTCCACAGAGGAGTAGTGCGCGGTAGGAAGTTCCTCCTAAAACGCACGGTGGAAGAACGCCAAGTATCGAGATGATGTGGGTGAAATTTGAGCTTGTGGCGTGCGGTTCGGTGGTGAAATTCGGCGGCTGGTATTGTACCGAACAGCTCTTCAGAGCATTCACCGTGGAAAATGCGGTAAAAAACGCAGAGAGATGCGACATCTCTACGGAGAGCCAAAGAGTCCAGCCGATCAGTAATACAAGGATCATCCACAAACCGTGTTGCACGTCGCTGGATTCGGTCAAAAGGAAGGAGCTGGTACTTGGGTGCACCGGCCCAGAGATGGGAACAGTATTCCATGTGCGGCCTGACCTGTGCCTTATAGAGTTGAAGGCGTTGGCCGGGTGTGAAATACTGTCCCGCTCTACAGAGCACACCAAGTTTTTGAGAGGCTAACTTAGCCTTACCTTCCAGATGACAACGAAACTGGACATCACACGAAATGTCGACACCAAGTATACTAATACTAGCTGAGACTCTGGTAGGAATGCCCTGAAAGCATGGAGATATGACGAAGGGTGTTTTCTTTGTGGTAAACGCACAAACTTGTGTCTTTTTAGGGTTAAACTCAAGGAGGTTGGCTTTTCCCCAATTCGAGATCTTCTCGAGAGAGTTCTCAATTTGAGACACTAGTTCGTTCCGGTGCTCAATAGTGGTATCCCGAGACATATTGCATCGGCCGGTATAAAGCGCGTCAACAGTACTGTCGTCTGCATAGCAATGAATGCCACTGGTTAGTAGCATGTCATTGATATGCAGAAGAAACAGAGTTGGAGAAAGAACGCAGCCTTGTGGGACCCCAGCATTCACAGGCTTAGACTCGGAGCACGAACCGTCGACAACGACTTTAATGCTCCGCTCTGTGAGAAAACTGGTGACCCACTGACACAATTTCTCGGGAACCCCGTACGATGGAAGCTTTGAAAGGAGTGCCTTGTGCCAAACCCGATCAAAGGCTTTCGCTATGTCCAAACTTACCGCTAAAGCTTCACCCTTGCTTTCAATAGCGGTCGCCCATTTGTGTGTCAAGAGCGCTAGAAGATCACCAGCTGAGCGACCTTTACGGAAACCGTACTGGCAATCGCTAATCAGCTGGTGCTCCTCTAGGAACTCAAGAAGTTGGCGATTAATAATGGATTCCATTATTTTTGAAAGCAAGGAAGTGATAGCAATAGGTCTATAATTGGACGGATCAGAGCGATCGCCTTTTTTGGGAATGGGATGCACTAAAGCAGTTTTCCAGGAGCACGACATAGAGCAAATTCTACGAACTCAAACTCAAACATTTTTTCGTTAAACTAGACTTCCTTTTGAAGTTCGACAAATTTCATAATTTAATCGGTATTTAACGTCGGAAAGCTGTTAAACAAAACAAGACATCCTGTAAAATATTGCAATTGAAGCCACCAATAAAAAACTTACTGGTGTTTAAAGACTGATGATAATAAACAATATAGGAAAAACAATACAGGATTTGAAATCGTAATACCTATTACTGACAACGTTTGATAAAAATTCCAGTACTAAAGCGCAGCATATACCTATCTACATTTCACATTTGCTTCAGCTAATTTACAAACCAATAGATGCACGTCTCTTATTGGCAATTCTGAAAATCTCAGCACAGTTCCAACATTAGAACATTACCATTTCAACTATTCAAGTCTCTCTTAATCCACACACATTCTATGATCTATCAACAAGTGCCGCCTTCAGTAAAAGCACTTTAAAAGCGGTAGACCTGGTTCCTTTATGAGAAACCCGATGAATTATTCTCATGTGACGTCTGTTCAGTTTATCTATGGTTTGTGGAAGTAATAAAAAGCTAGATCAGTTTGCGATAACAAATGTAAATTATACGAGTGTGTGATTATTGTTTAGAATGATAACATTTATACGAGTAGTTGCTATTCACGACACCATTCGCGTAAAGATAAGAATTTCTTGTCCAATTGTCATGTCCTTCAATATTTCAGGTAAGGGTAATAAAATTTGTCCTAAATAAGTTATTCTTAATTATTTTTTGGCGTTTTCTCCTATGAACATACTCATGTCTTATCACCTATTACTATCTCTACTATCGATACTAAATCAGTGAGACTAACATTTCCTTTGTCCGTAAGATAAATAAAATTTGACAAAATTGTGCATCCTGCGGAAGATAATGAATTAAATATTCAAGCGCTTGTTACATTCTTCTTCATCCTTATGAAATTAAGAATTAAGAAAATTAAAAAATGACATTTGTTGTCAAAATATAACAATCCAAACATAATGTAATTAAAAAAAGAGAATTCTTTAGTCATTCTATAGACTAAAAACGTTGCCACCCAATTTCGCTCTACTGTAGATGAGTCCAAAACATCGACTCTACAAGTAGAGCAGTTAAAAAGCATTTAGGTCATGTTTATTATCTCGGTTTAATGTGACGAAAATGAGATGTTGATTAATGTTTTGTTCAACTGAGGATGGAAATTAGAACAACGAATTTATATAAGAATAGAAACAGCTCTTTACAGTAATTCTGAATAAAATTAACAGAATAATACAATATAATTAAAACCTTTAGCACAGTCAAGTGATGCTCATTTATAAGATAATGGGTTGTCCAAACTTACCTAAACAATCAAGGGCATTAACCAAAAGGAATCGTTGACACAACACACAAATAGTATCACTTAGTTCGACACTGGCACTGAAAAAGCGAGAACAACTGTGTTATCGCAAGAATTAGGACAGCCGGAATAGTTCAGGAGCGGTTTTAATTCATATTTTTGGCGTTACAGTTTCGCGGTATGAGCCGAGACGCGCAGAGCTAGCGGGCAGCACCACGCGGCGGGAAGGTCTAAGGTGGACTGAGGTAAGGTGCGGCCTGCGGGACCGGGGACGCGGCCAGGCTTCGCGATGCCGCCCGCCCTGACATGGATCAACATAGTTTAATGATTGCATCCCTGCGTTGTATGACTAGCCATTACAATTATTGAACCCACGAACTCCCAAAACGACCACACCTTATTAGTACATTCAGGTGTTGCCTAAATGGTTGTTCCGCTGCGTTGCGCAAATAATAATGCGCATTGTCTTATTAAGATACTTATCTATCGATGGTCAGTTGGGGATTGTAATGAATAGGTACTAAACGGAGTGATTTGCTTGTCAGAACTTAAGCCGGTTGAAATATGACTTACGTGAATATGTTTTAAATGTGATTCGTGCTAAAATAATGTACGATGTGATTCATTTAAGACTCTATATAATACTTTATGTGTGTTTGTTGAAACACAACTTGACAGTTTGATTACTAAATAATAAATATCGATCTAATATTAAACAAAGATTTATCTCTATTGTTATCACTTTTACTTTATAAAAGCTTATTCTTTATAAATGCTTAATAAATTTCACAAAACTATAGAAATATAAGTTAAAAGCTTTTGTCTGAAAGTCGCCTTTGTTGGTGACAAACGTACCGATTTATCAATGTCATTGTTTTTGTTTATATTGCGAAGTTTTAGAAGCACGAAAATTGACTTTTTAGAAGTTGTACATACAAGAAATTACATTCAACTTTAGAAATCGTATTCTTATTTGTTAATGGTATTTCTTATAATTTAATGTAATATCACAGAATACATAATAGTAGCTAAACGCTACAGAACGGACACTCTCCGCCTCCCGCCAAAATTAAACTTACCTCACCCCCGCGCGATCAGACATACAATGGGCCATATTTTTCTGCAAGGACGATACGCAACGAAGATTGACAACATTAATCAAATTGACTTAAAGTAATTTTATTATTTTGGATTTGTGATTATCGTTTTTCGTAGAAAATGGTTAGATATTGTGCTGTTTACGGATGTATTTCATCAGAAAAACGCGAATTTTTTTTTACGCTAGTCACAAATGTGCCAACCATAAAGCGTTAACACACACATTTGCAGTCTCTACAGTGTGACTGTCAAAACGATCATTTTGTATGGAGTGTCCGGGGTGTGGTAATATCTAGTGATTCTGTGATTATTATGAGAATGTATAAGACTGTGCACATGTGACTGGATTGGACTCTATCTCGACTCTACATTAAGAAGTGTGTAATAAAATTGTTATACTTTTTTGACAATAAATCTATTTTAATTTATTATTATGTAATATCCATTACTCTTTATTTTTACATAGATATAAGATCGTATTTTAAGAAATGTATTGTATGTATTTGTTTAGTTACATTTCAACGAAATTTAATAATAAGTGCTGCATTGCAAACTTAAAGACTTCAATGCGACATGTTAGTATACGTATACCTATATACTCTCATGTCTTGATAACTTTATTTGCTGCTGTCAGCATTTATAATTATTTTCATTGTGCAATTTAAAACATACATATAATTTTGTATACGGTCTTTTCATATGTTTGTAAGTACCTGTGTTACTTCGACTCTATTTTATTTCTCATGAAACAGATAGCTCCAGGTTTATATAAGATGCCCTGTCGGAAACAAAAATTTAATATCCTCGGTCTGGTTGACTTTAGATATCTTCGTACATAACAAGAAACTGCTAGCATAGAACCTGTTCAAATATTTTTATTCGGTGTTTTTAATATTCTCTGTTTGTATTTTTTAGCATAAGTTTTATTTTTGTAATTTTTTGTTGCCAGTACACTAAAGTATTTAAATAAATAAAATATAATGTTTCTAACTTTAACTAGAACATATTGGTTGGTTTCTATTATTATTATTAGTTAGAGAAACTAGGTTCAATGTCCTTTTTGTATCAGAATTAGGTATAAGTATCAAAAAAGTATAATATTATAAAAACTTGGTCATTCTTTTCTGATTGACAATACATACTGTAATGTATATATAAGTAGCCTTTATCATTCATACATTTGTTGACTATAAGCCATATTATAATCAGCACCATTGTCGAACATCATGCGGGCGTGTAACTTGAGTAATAATTCAGAATAATCATTTTAATAACTGTACGCAAATTTACACCAAAAGTTGGCAAACAAATCGGGTAACAGACTGATAAATAAATAGATTCTTTATTCTTTATTCTTTATTCTTTATTCTCCAACACAAGTAATTTACAGGTATGTATACCCAAAACATTACAAGGCAGTTAATTAACTAAAATTACATCATTTTTTATAACTAAGAAAGAACAAAATAATATTTTTAAATTTATATAAACATAAACAAAATATATCGCATTCATTGCTGTGAGCGAGCATGTCATTGAGCAGCTTTATTCCTCGTATAAGGGGAGCATTCCTACCACTCTTCGTTCGCCCTCCCGACTGGACGGTGAACAAATCGCGAAGGCGTCGCAGGCCCACGTCCTGAGGACCCGCCACGCTGTACATGATCTTAGGCGGAACGTTTAAACAGATCTGCTCTAGTGCGTCTGGGTTGTCCACGCCCCCGTGTAACAGTTGGTACATATGTATTAACATATAATATTTGCGTCGCGACTCCAGTGACATAAAGCCTGTCATGCCATAAACAAATAAGGAGGGATAAATGTATGGATAGTATCCGTACATCTTTTTATAAATAAATCTACAAAATTTCTTTTGGACTTTTTCGAGCTTTAAAATACATATATTTATGTTCATAGGGGTCCCATATAGTACAATTATACTCGAGGCTGCTTCTTACATATGCGGTATAAAGAGAGATGGCACATTTTATATTATCAAAATTATGACTAGTACGGATTATAAATCCTAGCGTCTTTAGGGATTTGTTACATAAGTTTATTATATGCTCTTTAAAATCTAAGCGAGATGTAAAGGTGACACCTAAATCTTTTATATTTGAAACGCGCTGCAAATTTAAATTATTTAGTTTGTAATTGAAGAAGAAAGAAAGAAAGAAAGATCATTTATTTGACTCCACAACACACACACATTAGCACACAATACAATTATAATATGACAATATTATTGAAGTTTTGTTGCACTAGGGAGCGCGAAAAGCTCATTATTTTGCACTTTTCAGTGTTGAAAAGCAAACTATTTTCTACACCCCACCGGGCAACAGAATTTATATCGTTTTGAAGCATCTGGTGATCAGTAAAGTTATTAACTGTCAAGTATAACTTGAGGTCATCAGCAAACATCAGACATCTAGCGGTGCTGACTACATTT
>CAJQZM010019956.1:0-16265 GCA_907164665.1 Colias nastes | reverse complement strand
TCCAGAGAATCGGCTTGTCAATTGCACAATTTAATCGATACAGTTTTGAAAAATTTACGTATTCTTAAAATTTTAGGGGAACCCACTGAATATTGGGACACATTAATTATTTATATCGTGGTATCAAAGTTAGATCCCACCACTGAACGCGAGTGGGAACAATTTAAGAACACTTTTTATAAAATACATAAGGACAAAATTATTAAGCTACATGATTTATTGGAATTTATTAAAGAAAAAGCCGATTTATTAACTACACTTTCCGTAAATCACAGTAAACCTAGTATTTCGAATAATTCAAATAAATTTTCTACTTACCAAAATAAAAATTCATCATCCAAAATTCATTGCAACATAGTTTCGGATAACAAATATTCTAAATCGCAATCCAATAAGTCGCGCAGCCATTACAAGTCATGTTTGCTATGTAACGAAAAGCATCAGCTATATTCATGCCAGAAGTTTCTCGACTTATCCCCGCAACATAGGCTTAATTTAATTACGGATAAAAACTTATGCATTAATTGTATGCGTCCAGGTCATTCGGTTGGTACTTGTCTTTTTGGTCCGTGTAGAAAGTGTGAACAAAAGCACAATAGTTTACTTTGTGATGCAATTAAATTATCACCAATTAAACAAAATACAGTGACGTTAACTACGTACGAGCACCCCTCGCTTACTAATACGCATCCCGTTACATCAGATAACGCACACATGCAACTTCAATATACTAATCACGCACAAACCGTTATGTATACAAAGGATGACAATTCTTCGCAACAGATTGTCATATTGTCTACGGCGATAGTTGAAGTATGTAATGAATCGGGTGAGTATTATTGCGCACGCGCAGTTTTAGATAGCGGAAGCGAGCGATCTTTTATTACGCAATCTTTAGCTAATAAATTAAATTTACGAATATTACAGTCCACTCAACATATTCACGGTGTAGGTAATTCTATTACGCAATGTTCGCAATCTTGTAACATTGAAATTAAATCGCGCGACGGGAGCTTCACTGCCCGTTTTCAATGTTTGATTTTGCCCCAAATCACATCAAAATTGCCTACAACTACATTTAATTTCAATCAATTTAATATTCCTCACAATTTATTGTTAGCTGATCCCAGTTTTTACGAAAGTCAACCTATTGATTTACTGATCGGTGCTGATTTATTTTGGGAATTAATAATCGAAGGAAAAATGCGCCTTAAAAGTGGTCCTTTCCTTCAAAACACTAAATTAGGTTGGATAGTGTCAGGTGCAATTAAATCTTTTCCGTATGCTAATAATAAAAATTCAACACATATTAATTGTAATTATTCGACATTATCCACGGAAGATGATTCACTCGATAAGTTAGTTAAGAATTTCTGGGAATTAGAAGAAATATCCGCGCCTAGCAATAAATTACAGCAATTATCTAGCGAAGATATTGCTTGTGAGGAACATTTTATTCGCACAACACGTCGAATTTCCGATGGTCGTTTCTGTGTTTCAATTCCGTTGAAACAATCACCTGAGTTATTAGGTAATACACGCGCACAAGCTGAACGTCGTTTTTACGCGTTAGAGAAACGTCTTCAGCAAAATACTAATTATAAAAAGATGTATTCTGATTTTATACAGGAATATATTAATTTAGGTCATATGAGTCTCGTCAATACGTATGGGAATCCGCACTATTTCCTACCGCATCATGGTGTGTTTAGGGAGCACGCCACCACAACTAAATTACGCGTAGTTTTTGATGCGAGTATGAAGTCTAGTTCCGGCGTATCATTAAACGACATACAAATGATTGGACCTGCTATTCAAGGTGACTTAATTTCTATTTTATTACGTTTTCGCGAGAATAGGTATGTTGCATGCGCTGACATTGAAAAATTTTACAGGCAATTGAATATTGCTGAAGATCAGCGTGACCTGCAGCTGATCTTGTGGCGGGATGATCCCTCAGAGCCGCTGAGGGTGTACCGACTCAACACCGTGACGTACGGAACGGCATCCGCACCGTATCTAAGTTGTAGATGTTTAAAGGAATTAGCCAAACACTCGAATATTCCGTATGTAGCCGATACTATTAATAATTGTTTTTACGTTGACGATCTCATAGTTTCATCGAATTCTATATCCGAATTAGAAAATATTTGTAAAGAAACTAGTAGTCTGTTAGATTCAGCATGTATTAAATTACGAAAATGGATTTTTAGTCATAATTTAAATTTAATTACGCCTAGCGTTAATGAATCGCAAACGCACGATCTCTGTTTACTTAATAAAACTTGTAACAATAAAACTTTAGGTATCGGATGGAATAGTCTCGATGATTACATTTATTATTTCACGCAAATTGTACAAAAGAGTGAAGTAGTAACAAAACGTATTATTTTATCGTGTGCTTCACAAATATACGATCCGCATTAATTCAGATTTACCGGAAATTAAATCTACAAATATTTGTTGTCACATAAGTAATAATTTAAACGATAATTTAATTATTTTTTCTCGATTTTCACAATATAATAGACTTAAACGCGCAGCTGCTTATGTATTACGTTTTATTAATAACGCGCGAAATAAAACTAATAAGTGGACAGGTTTATTATCAGTCGAGGAATTAAATCGTGCTGAATTAACGTTAGCAAAGTTGAGTCAACAGGAATCGTTTCCTGATATTTATTATGCGCTTAAAAATAATAAAAATATAACGAATATATCAGGCTATAATCAAATTTCTAAATTAAATGTATTCTTTGACGCAAATAATAATTTAATTCGTGTAGGTGGGCGTATTCAAAATTCACCAAATTTTAGTTTTGATAAAAAATTTCCTATTTTAATCGCAGCTAATCATCATTTTTCACTTTTGCTTTTTCGGTTCGAGCATGAACGTTTACTCCACGCCGGGCCACAGCTTTTACTGTTTACGCTCAGAGAGATGTGGTGGCCGGTCGGCGGCAGAAACCTCGCTAGGAAGGTGGTACATTTATGCATGCGCTGCGCACGACTGCAACCGACTACAGTCGCGCCTATTATGGGGAATCTACCGCAGGAGCGTCTGGACCCAGGTTATCCGTTTATACGTTGTGGTGTCGACTACGCTGGCCCAGTGTTCACGTTGAATCGTAAAGGCAGAGGTGCTAAGTTACAAAAATCGTACATATGCTTATTTATATGTTTTGTTACACGCGCGGTTCACTTGGAACTTGTTAGCGATCTATCGTCGGAATCATATCTCTTAGCTCTGAAACGTTTTATATCGCGGCGAGGTAAACCCGTGACTATCTTTTCTGACAATGGGAAGAATTTTGTCGGTCTCATGAATGAGTTTAAAAAATTTTTAGCTACCTGTTCTGATGAAATTAAAGCATATGCAACTTCGCAAAATATTAATTTTAAAATGATACCTTTTTACGCTAGTCATTTCGGGGGATTGTGGGAAGCTGGAGTAAAAAGCTGCAAGCACCATCTCAAACGTGTAGTAGGTAACGCACATTTAACGTTCGAGGAGTTTAGCACAGTATTGACCCAGGTTGAAGCTGTCCTGAACTCCCGTCCTTTGACCCATCTTTCCACAGATCCCAATGATTTCCTTCCACTTAGCCCTGCACATTTCCTGGTTGGTCGTCCGCTGACTGCACCTGTAACGGCTGAGCATCTAGACGACGTGCCTGAGCTTCGTCTCCCGAGGTTCCAGAGGGTGGAACAAATACGCCAGCACTTTTGGAATCGTTGGTCCAAAGAGTATGTCTCCGAGATGCAAACGCGAACCAGATGGCACCAGCACAAGGGGGATCTCAAGGAGAACACGCTCGTTCTCATTAAGGACGACCGATTGCCGCCGTTGAAGTGGAGCTTGGGGCGCATCGACGCGACATATCCGGGGAAGGATGGAGTAGCACGAGTGGCCGACATTCGTACTGCAGACGGCATCGTGCGTCGGGCGTTCACTAAAATTTGTCCGCTTCCTTCACCAGATAGCTGATTCTTCGCTTCGTGGTCGACAGTTCGTTGGAACCAGCACGTTCCAAGGCCGGGAGCATGTTGCCGCAACAAAATCGTGCGGAACGGAGCGTTGCTACTACGTCATCGCGGCGTCACGTCGCCGCGCCGTGCGATTGGCCGCGGATGACCCCACTGTCCGCTACCACTTCGATTTGCCACGCAGCCGCCGAGCAGTGAACTCCTTCGCAAAAACTCAATGTACCAAACGCACTCTTGTAATTTTGAGTAATAAATTTTATACGCGCAAATTTACAATCGTCTTCTTTTCGCCACCCAAAGTCCATCGACCAGTTCGTACACAACAATAGCGTCTGCGAATGGAGTAAAATTAACCGTTTAGATCTTAATGAGGCAAAATGTAAAGTAATGACTTTTACTAGGAGTAAATCTCCACATCTCTATAGCTATAAAGTTTCGGATAAGATTGTAGCTAGAGAGAATTCGATTCGTGATTTAGGCGTATTATTCGATCGTACCTTAAGTTTTAATGACCACATAATTGATTTATGCCAGAATGCATATAAAGCCCTTGGATTTATTTTTAGGCAGACTGCTCGTTTTAATGACAAAACTGTTATCATTAGCCTTTATTATGCATTTGTACGTAGTAAGCTCGAATATAACGCTATCGTGTGGAGCCCACATGAAAAAATTTACACGTTAATGATTGAGAAAATTCAACGCAAGTTCTCAAGATGTCTTTTCCGGAAGATGTATGGATATTATCCCTACTTATATCCATCCTTGTACGTTACGGGGATGGTTGGAATGGATACACTCGAGCTACGACGCGAGCGCGCGCTTATGGTTCATTATTATCTGCTGTTAAATAACAAAACTGACAATCCCGTGGCACTGGGGGCCTGTGGTGTGTGGGCACCGAGCTGCTCCGTGCAGTGGCGCTCGCGTCCGCTGTTCGCGGAGAGCCTGCTCCGGACGCGAGCCGCTTGGAGTGCACCCACCCATCATGCACTCAATTTGTTAAATAAATTTTTACGTGCTAAATCTGAAGTTGACCTATTTAATGTTAATATTGTATCGTTTGTCTCTAATTGTACCTTATTTTTAAGTCAAACTTTGTAATAATTGTTATCTTTGTGCGTTTTGGTATGTTTTGTACTGTAAGTCAAAGATGTATAAATAAATAAATAAATAAATAAATAGCACCAAAATTTTCTCCTTTTTAGTTACACCATCTTTGATTATTTATTGTATTTTTTAAATAAAATTAATAACACTTACATACTTAATATTAACTGCAGTGTGTTGCTGATGTTGTAATCGAAGTTGGAAGTTACCTTCCAACTTGGAAGGTAAGGAGTTCCAACAGGAATTATAATTTTCTAATCTATTATTATCCGTCCCTGAGATATAGGTACCTGATAAATAAAACCACCCTAACCTAGGTACCTGTGTTCCTTCTTAATTTTAATATTTATTGTATTAATTATTGTTATACAAGTAATGCTTTATGCAGAGATTAATTATGAGAATAAATATAGTTATGTCTGTGTCAGGAATTTCTTCCTTGTTTAGGTACCTACTTTAGGATCTAGATATTACTTTTCTTGTTCTAATCGATATCTACGTTATTAGTTTTTTTGTTTCCTGTTAAATTGAGTACAAAATACACTTCTTATCTACTATATAAAAATAAGTCGGGTTTTCCTTCCTGACGCTATAACTCCAGAACGCACCAACCGATTTCCACGGTTTTGCATTCGTTGGAAAGGTCTCGGGCTCCGTGAGGTTTATAGCAAAGAAAAGGTGTATCTGGTGGCGAAATGGAGTTCGCCCGATTTGCTAGTTGTGTTTAAAATTGTCGTAGGTAAGTACCTATTTGTTTTTTGAATGCAAGTGCACTTGCATTACCTAATTATGCGATAATAGAGGTAGATATCTAGATACTTAAAATGCCAACTTTTTCCGTCATAATTTTAAACTGTTTTATCTTTGAAACGGTTGAACAAATTGAAAATCATCATAATATGCACAGCCTACTTATAACAGCTAGACTAGTAAATTCTATCCTTCGTGGACAATGCCGTTATATTTTCAAATAGTAAATTATTATTTGTCAGTTAATTTAATTCAAAAGTACCTATTGAAATAAATATTTACATAATAATGTAGGAATCAGAGCGTGGCCGAGTGACACCGAATGTTAACCACCTTCGCTTTTGTTCCTTTAGCGATGATAACGAGGTTTGAAACCTTGTAAGATGTATTGTTTTGTGGTTGTTGTGAGGAAGTGTTTTCAAAGAAATATGATAATTATTAAAAAAAAATGCTGAGTGTATCTAAGTGGAAATTAATTGTTTATATCATACATTTAAATTAATTTAGGTACCTATCTACTACGAAAATTGACGACGACAAAGTAGGTACCTGAGGGGTGGCATTCAATAAATATAAAACCTTTCAGATTTACGCTTTTTGTATAATTAATAGAAGCCTTGTATGATAAAGTAACAGAATCTTCATTTTTTTCTAAAGCACGTATCATCAACTTACAGCTCAGTTATGAAACTTAAACCAGTATGACATAGACTAATTTCCAGACCATCGACCTCTGTTGAGGTGATTGGCTTCCTCTCCCTATTACCTCACAAAATTATCGAAAAAGTTAATGATTTTTTTTTATGAAAAGGACTTGATGGTTCCCAGAAATGACGATTGATTTTTAACATTTTTTATACGTAAACGTGACGTAAAACTTCACAAATAACTGGAGGATTTGATTGTTTACGTCTTTAAAAATCCGATACATCCAAACGCAAAATAAATCTCGTATCGTGCGCGCGCGCAGCACCGAGTGCCGAACTGCCCAGTAAGTGATCGTGCGCTGTTCTGTTTGGTTGTGTGTGATGTAATGTACTTGTGATGACTACATACTTGAACCACTTAACTTATTAATCTCGCTGTGACTTGTGCGCCCATTCACGTAAAAATGGTGAGTGTCAAACATAAATGAAAAATGCAGCAAAGAGAAGGGAAAATGCTACCTGTGTGTAGCTAGATTGGATTTTCTTTGGTTGAAATAGTGCTTGTTAAATTCATCCTAGATAGTAATGGCAACAGGTGTTTAATTAATTTAATTTACCTTCATGGACTTCATAATTGGATATTTAATGTTCTCAAGACTCAAATATTGTCATGATTTGATGCTTTATGAACCCAATGTAGTGTTTTAAAGTCTACATAGTATATGGGGTCTATTAAACTGTAAATTGTAATGCATATTTGTTGAACGCGGGGATTTTGTGTTTATCACGATAATATATTGCGAGATAAGTAAAAGGTTACTTTCTGAATAATTTGTCAACAAAGTTACAGAATTGCAGCTAACAAAAGATTCAACAATTTCAACACTGCCATGCTGAGCAGAATCAATTACTAGCATAGCTAATAAAATAGACATTAAAAATAAATTACTCTTGTCTTGTGATAAAAGAACATTTTTTGTGGAGATTAAAAACGTAGGAGCAAAACTTATTAGGTACCATGGCTTACAAATGAATTCTATAATTAGTTATTGCAGTAAATATTATCCTTATAAAATGGTATGTAGGTACTTTTCTAAATTGTGTAAGCAATATTTTATAGCCTGTGTGTGACTCGCATTTTTATTACCTAGTTAACTATATCCTAAAAATGTATCGTTAAAATTAGATTATTATTGTTTATTCCTAATTTAGTTAGGTAGGACCTACCAGTAATCATACACGGTTAATACACAAGGCAAGTTTCTCAAATATTATACTGATGAAATTTCTATTTTAAATGTTTGTTTATGCAGAAAACTGAAAAAAATATAATCGCTTATTGTTTTTTTATTATGAAGGTCATGGTCATGGAGTCATCTGGTGAATTTGTTTTTTTATCCAATTATAATTATTATAAATGTTTCATCTTTCTGAATTTGTCACACTACATATTTCCATATTTTCCTTTACACCATTACATATATTTTTCCTTTGTGTTCATATAATTTTAATAATAATTATTAAATTAATGAATGGGCAAATAATTAAAAATGACCTAATTTTAGATTAAAAATAATTAAATATTACTCTATCTAAGATACCTAATAATTGCAATTCCACGATACAAAAGCAGCCTTATTTGAATATACTCGGATTTTTAATTAGATAAACACTGACCTCTATAACTATACGCTGGACTGGCTATCCCATACAAAATGACAGCTATTTGCTGTGCCGATTCAAAGCGCCCCCGGTGAAAGTTCTGAGAACTAATAAAATTACAAATTTCGTCGCTTCGTTTTGTTTACACAGGTTTAACTTCTGGATAATCTGAGTCTGAATCAAAAATAGTGTCGGTAATATTTCTATCATTGTAGTCGATATCAGAAAAGTTTTTATCGATAACAAACCATTTGTTTTACATCACAAGTATTAGTTCCATTCCCCCTCACTGGCCTCACTGCTGCCGTCAGCGCCAAAATGGCGATTTTCAAATAGGCACAAAAAAATGACAGCAATAGCCTGTCCAGCGTATAGTTATAGAGGTCAGTGTAGATAAAGTAAACTGACAGCAGCTAATGTCACTTTGTAAAATAATGTTGCCACATTTAAAGTAATAGTGAGGAATTCAGTTCTCATTCAATCAGATGAATGAACAATGAGTGTGAATAGTTCATCATTTCAAACTATAAAATAACATTATTTCTAATTGTAATATATAAAGCTATATAAGATATAAGTTACTAGTATAATGTAATTATAATCATTTTTTTATTTTTATTTTTACGATGTTTACGTTACTGTTTTCTTAATTTTTTCGTTAATTGTAACTAATTACGTTGTGTTTGTTGTCATTGTTGTGTTTATTTGGTGTTAAATTGTTACACACTAAATATTCACTATACTCTGTCCATTATATTATTTGCTTTTTGACAGCTTCACGCCTATGAAGGATTGTATTGTCTATGTTAAAATGTCATACAAATAATTATTGTACTTCATGGACATGCCCCGCCCACTTAGTGATTTCTACACAGAATTATTCAATGATGGGTCGATAGATTATAATAATCGATAGAAATACTCTGTAAAATGTATCCGATACAGAAAAACTCTTCTATTATGTTATATAATTTAAACATAAAGGCAACCAAATTGTAAGATAGAAACCAATATATAATAAAATATTAGTTAAGTTTAGTTTTAACATAAAATGCATACATATGTGGTCTTATTATTACATATCTTATTAGTATGTTTACGTTGTAATTATTATTTACGTACCTAATTCGATTTATGATAATATTTTGAATTTATAATTGAAATAGTATCACAATCGATAATCTTTTGTACATCACTTCTGGTATCACCCGTCGAGCTGTCAAAAAGCAATTCTTATAGTGGACAGACTATAGACGATCGATTCAATTTCATTCATTCCCGATTTTGAATCATTCACTTTGTGACAACTCTATTTTTATTTCATCAAAAACTGACAACACAGAAAACGTCAGTTTACTTTATCTAATTAAAAATCCGAGTTATAGGTGACTATTCTGTGCTAAGGGCGTTAGCCGTTATGTCGGGGAATTACTGTGGCCATAATATTATGTACGTATATATCTGTCAACTGTGATAATACCTACCTATGTGTCATACAACTACAACTATAGGATAAAATTCGTACTTTATTAAATATGTTTTAATTCGACAATATTAATGAAATTATCAGTAGATAGTCGACATAAATAGATCTGAAGAACTTGACCAACCCGTGTTAACAATTCAAAATAGAGTCTTATTTTAATGGCAGTAATAAATTTGGTTAAAATTTGTGTCAAGTCAGAAAGTAGAGGCGCTAGATAGAATTCACATAAAATTTAGGTTCTTACTCTTGGTACAATTTTTTACATAAATATAACACGTGCAACTACCAAGAATTTGACCGAATTCTCAATAAACTTACACACTTTATTACCGTCATCAATCTTTCATTCATACAATAATAAATTTGTTTTCAAAGGCTTTTACGTACTTAAATACGACAATAATTAAAAGAAACAATAAATAACGAAGATAATTGCGTAGTCGGTACGTACGGGCCCATTGTTTCCTAACAAAACATTTTTTGACAGAGATGATGTCGTAATTCATAATCGCATGCTAAGATCGCATGAATATTGCATAGGTAGGTAGTAGGTACCTTATAAAATCGTAGGTACATAAACAATATAAAAAAATTGTTATCTTAATTAATATTATCCGTTCCTCCTGCATTCGTTCGTTTTTTTAATCGAGGTTTACTTATAGTTTTAAATTTAAGTTCTTTTTTTCTCTTTATTATCAATGTCAATACATATTTCAATAATTTTTAAGGTTTTTTTAAATTTTATCATCATATTTCATCTTTCTCCGTTTCAAATATTTTGAGAACGCAAACTCTATTATTTTTATAAGTATCTATGGATTTCCAACAATGAATTCAAACAAACTCAAACATAACAGCAATCGTATAAATATATTTGAACGGATAATAATTAATTTTAAGATTAATTTAATACATGAAAGAAATTAATCGATATTCTCAAAGTTATAGATATTATTATTTATTTTTATCTAGAATTTTCTACTGGAATGAAAATTCACAGTATAAACTTGAGTCATAAAGAATTGTAACCGTATTTAGCTTGTAGGATACACAATATATTTTAGGGTATTTTAATGTTCTTATATTTTTATTCTGCCATTATTTTTCAGGCGGGGTTACCAAATATGTACATCATTTGCACGGCGATAATTGCAAGTTTAAATGGTGCCTGGGCTCAAAGAGTTCTAAAAACGTTTACTTTAGAAGAACTAGTGCCTCTTCAAGCAGATTTTGTTCCCGAGAGAGTTGCCGTTCAATGGATATCAGGTATTCATCATTATACTTAAATACCTACTCGTACATAGCTAAGGTAGGTATAATAAGTATCTAAATATGTATGTTACCCAGTTAACATACAACAAATTTGTTTATCTTTTGATTAGAAGTATACATTTATAGCACACTAGCAAACCGTGCGAACTCCGTTTCGCCACCAGAGCACCTTTTCTTTGCTATAAACCTTACGGAGCCCGAGACACAGTATTACCATCCTACAGTATGGCGACGAATGTACTTGTGCAGAGAAACGGAGGGGAACTGGCGGGGGGTCGGGCGACGCGGGCCGCTTAATGCAATCACGCTGAGTTTGCATTAACTATCGCGAAGGGCAGACGCTTCAGAGTTTTTTTGTCTAATAATTTATACTTACGTATTCTATAATGGTGGGCACAAACTGTTGTGTTTATGGATGCAAATCTACATTTAAATCCAAGGACATAAAGTTTCATAGATTTCCTCGCGACGAGAGGTAGGTTTTTCAAATTCTGTTTAGTACCAATTCAAAGATGTTGAAGATGTTTTTGACTATACATATTTTAAGTAGCTATAAGATATATATAAAATATGTTATTGAAGATTTTCAAGAAAACCAATTTGTTTCACTGTAAATTCAAAGTTTTTATTTTAAAGTTTTCACAATAGTTAACATACAAATAGTTTGTTACTACAACAACTTAAAATATGTAATCTCACCTGTAAATTCAAAGAAACGACATTGACATTGACAAATTTTTTTTAGTTGACATTATAAACTAGGAAGAGTGCAGTGGATCACAATTTTTGTAACGAATGTGAAAGACGAAACAATAAAACACGCAAAGCGGCTTTTACTATAAACGGAACTACATTTAAAAATATACTTTATATATTGAGTTATAAGGTTGCTTCCATTCTGTTTATTTACATTCTCAAAAACATCAATCGCAGTAAAGGCGGCTTGCGACAAAGGCGGCTTGTGTCAAAGGCCTCGGCGATATCATTTAACAACATAATATGTACTTTAGGCTAACTTGTAATAAGATCTATTTTACTTTCTTATTAGTCCATTTGACAAGGATATTGGGTTAGATACCTATTGGAATAATTTTATTATCATGTATGTACTTATTAAATCCGCGAATAAAAAAAATTTTAATCGTTTCTCGCCATTTTTTCTTTCTGCTACGTCAATCCGAGTCACAGATAACATGAACACGCGAAGCGCGCCAAATTTGAATAATGATGAAATGTTATTATGAAATGTTACTATGTTTCTGTATAAATAATTACATTAGATTCAACAATCACAATTATTTTTAATGTACATGTGAATAAATAATTACATATTAATAGTTATGATAAAAATTGTTTTATTTCCCATTTGGTGACAACCCTAGCATATTTACACGTGGCAGCGTGAGTACCTACACTGACGGCGGCATCGCGCGACATCAAAGGCGATTCCTTACTGTAGGAAAATAATATTGTAATACTGTGCCCGAGACCTTTCCAACAAATGCAAAACCGTGGAAATCGGTTGGTGCGTTCTGGAGTTATAGCTTCAGGAAGGAAAACCCGACATATTTTTATTTATAGCATATAACTGCGTCAGCTCCTTTGTATGAATAATTCCATACACGAATTGCCTGTGTCTATCTTCCGTGTGCTTTAACGGCTGTGGCAATTGTCGAGCAAAAATTAAAATAAAACTAGGACAAAATTTACAGATCTTTATTCAAAACTTGGTAGTTAATAAAGGTAAAATAAAAAAGATAAGTATTTAAATATGTGAAATCCATACTACAATATTATAAATACGAAAGTAACTCTGTCTGTCTGTCTGTTACTCAATCACGCCTAAACTACTGAACCAATTTTCATGAAATTTGGTATGGAGATATTATGATACCCGAGAAAGGACATAGGCTACTTTTTATCCCGGGAAAATGACGCAATCCCGGAAATCCCACGGGAACGGGAACTATGCGGGTTTTTCTTTGACTGCGCGGGCGAAGCCGCGGGCGGAAGCCTAGTATTTATATAAAAATGTCACCCAAACTTCATGATAACGTGGTACCTAGTATTTTACAAATGAAAAATCCAAATTTAATCAACACAGGTTTTCAATTCAACTGTGATTTTGATAATTCTTTTTTTTATTTATTTGAAATCTGGGTTGCCTTGTCTTTCCATTTCAATTTTATCTAGTTCTCACAATTAGGTACAGGACGGTTTAGTGTTTTGTTGAAAAATAATAATTTTAACCCTGACTGCCAAATTCATGAAAAGCGACGAAATGTAATATAAAATTATTTAGTTACTATTATTTTGTACAATTGACAAAATTTATTTCAGATTCTGAATATATAGTAGCAGAGCCTGGTGCGATACAGAAATACAATGTAGAAACAGACACGTTTACTAAATTGATAAATGAAACTGAATTGGTAAGTAATTTTTACTGAAAAAATATTATTCGTATCCCGTGCATTTATTTACGCATTCATTTATCAAAAACTAAGTTAGGTATAAAAAAATAAATGTCATTTAAATTTAAACTTAAAATTTTGTAAAAGATATTGCAAATTGCATACAAATATAAACTGTCTTATTTATTTCCTGTTCTAGTAAATTACTGTATAGTAATATCTTATACAAAACAAATTTTTTTTTTCAGACGAATTTAAGTCAATATGCGATGTCAACTTTCTCCAATGATCAAAAATATCTACTTTTGGTTTCCGAGCGGACGAAGGTAAGCATTAAAATACATAAAAAATGGATAAACCTTAATGATAGTTCATAATAAATACTTCCAAATTACATTTATTTCAATTAAGTATTTTAAAATAAGATAAGTGCAAAGGAAAATACAAGACTTAAAATGATTTGGCAGACTAACAAAGTAGGTACTACAACAAAATCTATAGATACCTACATTTTTTCTCATGTCGCGATTCACTTCGCCAGCCATGTGTACAAACGTCAAACACTGAAATAATATCCTCTTTTTAAATCTTTCTTCTGTGAAAACAAGCGCGGGAAAACAATAATTCAATTGCGTAAAATACACTAGATAGTTATTAACGTCACTTTCTAGCTCTAGCATATTTTCCATTCCATGAAACTGAGAAAAGAAAATTCTTACTTCACATAATGAAACGTTCATATAATAATATAAAAAATTATGCAGATACTTTTACATTATTTGGAATTCTTAAGATTTTAAGCCTTTGTGTGATATGTCAAGGTTTTTTTATAATAATTGTAAGTCACTGACATAATAGTTGTCGTGATTAAATTAGCTACGCTGGCGTAATGGTTTTCTTAAACGGCTTTATCATTTAAAATAATACTAATTATAAAACTCGTTACAGGTATATCGATATTCAACGTTGGCAAAATATTCTGTATACAACCTCGAAAGCAAGTAAGTGTTGTCTTAATTGTTCATTAGCATAAATATTTCACGGTGTGTGACGCGAATCAATTTGTTGGATTAAGCGTATTTGTTTAATGTTAAAAATTTGTATTGATTTTAATCAAATTGTTACAGCTTATGCTCGGTTCGAAGCGAATTAATCGAATTTCCACGATTATCAGAACCGTAGCAAAATTCAAAACTATAAAAGGCAGTAACTATTAAATTAGTAGGAATTTGGACACGTTTTAATAATATTTCTCTTTAATAAAACATGTACTGCGCTAGTTAAAAAAACTGTTATTCTATAATATTTAATATATTATATTATTATATTATCCTCGCGTAATTCCATGCACTGTTGAAATGTTTATTACATTTTAATGAAGCATACCTTATTATAGAATTACCTGTAAAATATCCGTGACGATACATTATTAAATTCTTAACTATATTCCATAGAACGGTGTCGAAAATAGGAAAGGGACACTTACAAGTTGTGCTATGGGACAGTGGCCAAGCTATAGCTTATGTGGAAGATAATAACGTATTTTACGTTCCTGATGCCGAACATTCTGACAAAGTGAGGCAATTGACCACAGAAGGCATCCCGGGAAAAGTTTATTGCGGTGCTGCTGATTGGATTTATGAAGGTATAAAGAATACATTATAGATAGATAATTGTTTTTTTTAATCTATACTAATATAATAATGCTGAAGAGTTTGTTTGTTTGTTTGAACGCGCTAATCTCAGGAACTACTGGTCCGATTTGAAAAATTCTTTCGGTGTTAGATAGCCCATTTTTCGAGGAAGGCTATTAGGCTATAGTATATCATCATGCTAAGACCAACAGGAACAGAGCATAGCGGGTAAAACCGCGGGGCACAGCTATAGTATGAGATATGTTGAATAATTATTATTTTTTTTCTTTTAGAGGAAATACTGAATGCTGCAGAAGCAATGTGGTTCTCAACAAATGGATCCAATTTAGCTGTTGCTATCTATAACGATACGTCAGTAGAATCTGCGGTATTTCCATACTATGGCAATCCCCTGGACTTTGAGAATCAATATCCTAAAATGATTGAATTTAAATATCCCAAGGTTAGTAGCGGTCTTACGATATAATGTTGCATAAGTAAATTCTCTACCTATAGAATATCGATGAATGCCGATGGAGTAATAGTAAGTGTTATAATTCTACATTTATAGCTATTGTTATTCATAGCGTAAGTGTGGTTGGGACACATCACACGATCTTCATTTTTATGACAGTTATTTTTATTTGTCAGGCAGGTCGGCGAAATCCAGCGGTAGAACTACGAGTTTACAAATTAAAAGAGCCAACAAGTGATCCCATACATATCAACGCACCTATCGATGTTATTGGTGAAGATCACATTTTGGGTAGAGTGAGTTGGCCAACGGATAATGATATCTTAGTGCTATGGTTAAACAGAAGACAAAATGTAAGCGTTTTAGTCAAATGTGATTTGCTAGAAGATAGATGCTCAGTATTGAAAGAGCATACAGAACCAAACGGTTGGATCGATATACGTGAGCCGTTATTTAATGAAAATGGAACGAAAATGGTGGAAATACAACCAGAGAAATACGACGGTCAGCGATATTTTCACGTCACGCGCTTTGACTTTGAAACTCTAGAGACGGAGGACTTATCGCCCGGCAACTCAACGATTACCGAGATTTTGGGTTGGAATCAAGAAACGGACACGATCTTTTTCATTGCTTCACCGGCAAATGTACCCTGGCAACGACAATTATGGTCGGTGTCTAAAGGCAATATTTTATGTATGACGTGTACTCAGCCTTCCTGTCACAACGTGGACGGCATGTTTTCTCCTGGCGCTAGCTACGCTATTCTAACTTGCAGTGAATTTAATGTACCACCGATAGATTACTTCTATGTAGCCCAGGTATGTT
>CAJQZM010019954.1:0-14091 GCA_907164665.1 Colias nastes | reverse complement strand
GAGACTTATCTCTATTTTACGCCATTTTCAACTTATCAAGTAGACTAACACTTCTGTTAAATGCAAAATAGGGTTAATTGGGCGATGCCACAGCTGCAATTGGCGAAGAACGAATTAAATTCATACGTTTTATCCTGTATCTGAAGTAAAAACCAGAACCGCAGGCGCCAAAATAATTACGTAGCCTCAATATAATAGTTGTCCTAATTAGCGCGGCTTGTTATTAGTACCGTGCTCCATTAATTTCTCAGTTTGGAGTCCTTTTAATACCTAAAACTTTATCGTCAATAGGCCATTTTATTACCTATTGCGCGAAATGATCTAGTTAACTTATATAATTAAATTACTCGTGGTTCTCGTTTATACTAAAATGTTGAGCTGCTTCCATCGCGATTCTAATTCCCTCATTGAAATGTCACCGCAAATATTCCTGTTGTACTTACCTGGAATCCTAGGTCATTAATGCAGGATTTGGTCCAGTATTATGTTGTTATACGAGGAATTCTTCAATTACTCATTGGATAAGAATACTAGAGATGTTTTGTTGACGAATGAATAGCATGAGGGCTATTTTGATAGAATATTTATAATATTATGCAGAAAAGTGAAACGTTGGGCATATACAAACAGCCTATTCTACTCCATTTGTTTATAGTGTTGTTGTATTTACCACCAAAACAAAATAAATATATGATAAACAAGACCCAACAAAAAAACTTTACCCATTTATCCGAGAAATAGTAACAAAACAGAATTGCTGCAATTTGTGTTTTATTTCCTCCTCTTTATTTTGTGCCCCGTCACTAGAATGCAAATGTTATGTGATTCATTCAGCTTTTGGAAGTAAATCTCGTAGAAAAAGATCAAATTTGCTGCTGTCCAAAATAAAAGCAACAAAGATTTTGTAAACATAGCATAGATTAGACATGCAATAAATTATAATTTTCCGACGACCAATATTTCAAGCGCTCTACGTAGATACATATCTTTAATATACCTACATAGTTATAGCAATGAAATCACCATATTGGTTATATTATCACGTGCCATAAAATGGAGTAAACAAAAATGTTTAAAATTACTACAAAGTTTTGAGATAATACAATCATTTTATTAAACGAATTTCAGAACAAACTAAATTTAAAATAGTTCTTTAAACCTTTTTCAATCAATAAATGACCTGGGGTAATGACCCCAGGCCTCTTTCTTGGACGTTATAAATACTTAAAAAAATCTTGTGATTTAATACATAAGATACCTGCAAGATACAAACCAACATTTTTACTTAGCGTACATTTTTATTTTACGTATCGTACGACTCTCTCTTAAATTTATTATTATGATTTGATTTAAATTTAATATTATTTCCTACAGGTGTGTTACTACTGCTGGATAGTCTCAGCTGCGACTCGACACGCACTTGGCTGGTGGTTATGGTATAGATCCCAGTACGAAGTCAGACTGCAATTCGCTATCGACGAATAAACTTGGCTTATTTAAGAAGTGTGGGGATGTATCTAAATTTTCGGTGCTTATAAACGCCTCGTCTGAATATTTGTCGTTTCATTTCTGCCCTTGAATTTGAAAATTATATTTGTGACACGTGTAGGTTGTATTTATACATCAGATTTCGTTCATCTCAATCTTCAGATTAGAATCTTAATATTTCTAAGAATGTTTATAATGTGAACTGAATTATACAAATATATTTCTCTTTAAATAAGTTTGGCACTGTTAAAGCATCATCTAATCCAATCCTGTTTTAATACAAAGAGTTTCGGAGAAATACTGGGTTAAAATATTAATAATCTGAATTATAAGAATAACACATAGATCACTTGGATGTAAGCAAAATAATTTCAAAATATCAGCTCTCTTAACAAGCCTTGCAAAATTTAAAACAGTACTAAATAATGAAATACAACCCCTTTATTTAAAAAAAAACCTATCACGCACATTAAAAATAGGATAAATAAGTGCACTAATTTAAGATTTAATTAAGAATTCCGATCATTTATCCTAACGGTCGTTGCACTTCTTTTTGTTCTTTCATGAAAAACAGTTTATTGCACTCTTGTTAATATCAGGTGTGAAAGTGTTTAGAACAATATGATGCAGTCATGATCACTCTTTGACGTTTAGGAGGTTATTGAACGGTTTCTTCTATATTATTAATTATTGAACCATGATACAGCTTTGCAAAATAAATATTTAAAAGAAAAGTTAACATCTTGGTACAAACGACGAACAAATCACTTTTCGCCGACCGTCTCCAGCCTAATTAAGATTTTATAATAGGATGGAAATATTTTTTATAGAAACTGGTTCTACGAAATTGAGTTTAGTAACATAGGATTTAATCCAAAAGCGATGGAAGTGCGTTAGAGTTCTAACAGACGAACGGCAAGTTGTGAACGGCAGAGGCTACTTCAGCCGTCGCCACATGTCGACGGCAGTCGTCGAAGTGTCGGCGGTAGCAGTCAATATGTTCACAACTTGCCGTTCGTCTGTTAGAACGCTTACTGAACGATATAATTATTCTTAGAATAATTTTTCTTCTTTTTATGTGCCAAGAAAACTAAAAATCTTGTCTGTTACTCCAAGTAAAACTAATTTGAAATAACAATTTCTGTTTTGAAGACTAAATTAATACAAAATATTTTTAAATCTTAGTAACTACAAATTTTCAAAAGTTAAATAACAATCTATTACCTAAAGATCATTACGTCGGAGCTTTTATGATTATTTTCTTTATGAGCCACAATGTCTAGGTCGACTTTGATCCTGTTGTTTGAATCTTCGACACGAAGCGTTTCAGAAATTATATTCATTCAGTCAAAATCATCTTTATTTGAGTTTAATTAATTTATAATTTCGTATGTGAGACAACATTTTCAATTCACATTTTGCAGTTAAATTATGTATGAAATATACTTTATTCTTTTTATTTGCTTACAAAATTTACCTCATCTACCAAGTTAAAGCTGCATACCAATTAGTAAAACAGTTTATCTAAGAAGTAATTCATCAAGTTTTACTTTAATCACCATACCTGGCTGTCCGTCAGAGACACAGTTGCAAGTTTCATAGAATTAGTTGGCCTAATTCTATGATATATTCATAGAATTAGTATACCGGGAACCAGACCGTACTTGAAATTAAAATTTAACTAACTTGCTTATAAAATGTGTGTATAATTTTTAACTAGATATTTTATAATGTGTGCTTGGAGAAATTGTGTATTCCGCTTACTTAAATAAATTTGCCGAACCAGATAATTGATTAAATGTAGGTATGTTTTTAATTACTATTGTATGATTTATGAAATCGAATTAAAAAACAATAATACTTACTAATTTCGAAAACTGAGAAGTTGGGATAAAAGTGACAAATATTCATGAAAGTTAAAAATCTTTCAAGTATTCACACTACCCTCCTATAGAAGATTACCTACGTATAAAATCCTTCATGAAATATCCTCCACGAAATCCAAACAATGAGTTGTGCAAATGATTAAAGACGTGATGTAGGTACATCTCTCATGTACGAAGGCCAAATTAACGTAACAGGATAAAGTGTATTTAGCAGGAACAAAAGCTCCTTTGTACCAGGTTTTGGGAATTTCGAAAACTTCTGCCTTCATTCGTATTGATTATTGTAAATATTTTTCAGGGATATTGGCGAGGATTTACATTGTTAATAAAGGATGCAATTATATTATTGAAATATAATATAAATTTAAACTTTATCCCCAGTTGTGGTACCTCTACCAAAACCTGTGACCAAAACCCTATACAGGGTTACTTGTAAAACACCGGCAACCTCGCAGGACAAGATAGCTAACATCATAAGTAACAACATTTGTTCTACGACTTTTGATAATTTGTTAGATTTTATTTTCATACAAAAATAAATATTCATTTAATTTTCCGTTTGAATAATATAAACTCTACGCATCCCATCAATTACGTAAACAAGAAGCGAACGAGAGGGGGAAGGGGGCGTCGCGTCGTCCATCCGATAATGAATAGAACATAGACTTACAAATGTTAGGAGAGTACAATAAAAGTTTAAAAAATCATTTAAAAATAATTTATTGCGTTATGCCAAAAGTCGTAGAACAAATGTTGTTACTTATGATGTTAGCTATCTTGTCCTGCGAGGTTGCTGGTGTTTTACAAGTAACCCTGTATAATACCAAAATTTATCAGTCAGTTATATTATGTATGCGAAAAAGTAATAGTCTATCGGTCTCCTCTTTACGCCTAAGCCACTGAATCTATTTGGATGATAGTTACACAGATAGTTTAGTTTCAGTTATGCAATTAGTCTGGTAGCTTTTGAAAATTAGATTCATTTCAAACATTAATCATAAAATACTAACTTTTCAATATCAGTCTAGACTCGTTTAGAATTTAAGAAAGATGAGTAATTTATTTTATTTTCTGCCTCTTATCCAAACGGCTCTATAAAATATAGTCGAATTGACCTCCTCCTTTTTCGAAGTCTACACACAACAGTCTTTAAAAGCTTTAATTTATTTAATTACTTATTGTATGAATACATCTGCATTATGGGTGAAGCTAACAAATAAAACTCCAGCATAATGATCAATTTTTAATCGACGTAACGTCTTCCATCCAATCAGGCCAAGTTCTAATCACCTGGTAGAGTCGGCGTCCAGGGCTTTGAATCGCGATCAGTTGTTTGTGAGCTACCACCTTGTAGTCTGGTGATAAGTGACCATTTTCTACTCCACTACGGATCAATGCTTTTGTAGCGTCTAGCTGAGCGGTTGTTGGTGTATCATCTGAAATTGTAATGATATTGATTAGAACAATTTCTCATAAGATGCAGATTTTTTAGAAGTACACAGCTCAGTCGCAAGACCCCTTGCCTTAGAACGCTAAATCTATCTTTCTTCAACTGTCTATAAGAAGAGAAAGCTGATATTTCATTTATCAAATTATGCGGCAGCACGTTCAAGCGATGTTTCAAACTCTATCTAGAATCATCAGAATTTAATCTATACTTACTGTTATAATTTCCTATAAAGGAAATCGCAATGGATTTCTTATTGTAGCCTATGGTATGTGCACCGACGTGAAGCCAGCCGCTGCCTTCATATATTTTACCGTTACCACCTACGAGAAATCTGAAACATAAAAATATAATATAATAGATAAACTATAACATTTAATTGCCAATATTCTAGTAAAACAATATTTACCAGGGGATAGAATTGGACTAATTTCTTATACGGTTCCAGACACAAGTTTTAAATAAGTGTGGATGTCCAAGAGTAAGTGGGCGAATGCAAGATTATTCTATCTTCACGTAATCTTCTTATTTTAGTCGTCAAATCATTCATTAAATGGTAGCTATGCTTCACTATCTACTGCTAGTGTGATTTATTTATTTTATTTGTAAAAAATAATTTGTTTTTCATTTAGTAAAAATAAAAAAATCAAGTATCTAGATTCAAATTCCAGGATCGTTATAAAAAAATATGTACAACTTTTCAAGATCGGTCGGGATATATTGTGATCAGTAGGTACGTATGTAATATAATATAAATAATTTACTGTTATCCTTTGATTTAGTTAAATAACTAGGTTGAAATTGACTTTCTTTATCTCAAACCTAACTGTGACAGGTTATATTTGGATTTAAGTGTATAAATAAACGGAATAATGAGTTATTAGCTATACATGATTCATCAACGGAAAATTTCATCAATTTAGTTCGCAAACAGCGAAATAATTAGAAGTAAGAAATGAAAACAATTTTGAGCTTTTCATTTACGATAAATCCCTGAAAATTAATATTATGTTAAGCAATATTAAATAATTTCTTAGAAATTGGTCATATAAATATATACTTAAATCGATGTGATTAGATTAATTTTCCAAGAATTATAAATGCGACTTTACAGTTGAATAATATCAAAGCTCACTCATATGTAATTTTACATATATGAACGGGACTGATTTTGCTACTCACAAATTTAAATATTAAGTTTGTCTATACTAGCCATATTCGCATAACATAATATGAATATAACGAAACGTCGAATAAAAGCCAATAATAAATTGTTATTCGGCAAAGGAATCGGAATTTCCCATAAATATATGTCCATAAACATTATAATATATTGTATATCATCAATTTCATTGTATGCCCAATAAAGTTCTATCCCTACGGAAGTCGTACTCAATCTATTTCTGGAACTATTAATTTAATTTCAGTAATGAAATTTCTTTTAAAATTGAGTATCTCCTTGAGCTCTAAAGGATCTTTTTTATTGCTTTGTGAACGCACCTTGATCAAAGTCCGAGGAACAATTAAGAAATACTACACTGTCTTTAATAAGATAAAACATGAAGTATGTTTACTTCTCCCTTTATATTTGATTTTTTTATATATTATACGATCTAGTTGTAACTATTTTACAACTGTACAGTAAAAACAACTGATTGAATGTAGGTATACGAAATTAAGTACAGTAATTATAGTCTGACTAAGTGACATGACTATTATAGCATGTGAGTAAAGCCACGGGATCCAGCCAATTGATAAGACTGATATTACTATTTATATCTATGTTTACTTACGACATTCCAATATCCCAGAATCCCAGCTCATCCATTTGAGTATTCTGTATGTTCCTCACGGTTTCTGCACACGCGGCGTCCGTGGAACAGAACGGTGTGACTGTGTGCTGGATAATGACTAGGTCCACTGGCCTGGGTAAGTACTCCACGTGCAGGGGTGATAGACCATCCCACTCCTTTTTGGATACAATGTGCGGACATGCTGGAATATAACATAAAATAAAAATTTGAAAGTTGGTGATAAGCACACTTTTGGACAAGAAGGAATATATGTGAAGATAATTGATTCGTAGGTGAAAGTCATTTTGGGACGAGAATATTGGGCAAATCTTGCATAAAAAGTGGATAATAAAGTATTGTAATGATAAAGAAAAACAAATCAAGCTCGACGAGATATATATGAGCCTTAATTTACTTTCATTCTATCTATTTATTATATCTCTTGGTTTAAATAATAATTTTTACGCAAACACATTATACATAGCAGAAATTTAGACGATGCTACAAATGAAACAAAAGCATGTTTTGTTAAATATATTATGTACTACATTTTGTGACCTAGTCTCCATATCATGACAGCACCATCCATTATCCAGTAAAAGCCAAAGCAATAACGGACATAGCACATGTCGCCGACATTCGAGACTGATATAAACCAAAATAATTTCCTCAAACCGATATGGGTGAGCTAGAATCGCTTTCCAAAATTCCGGTTCGGTAAATTGGTGCTATTGGTATTTGGAATAATATTGTTGTAGGATAACCAATATTGCTATATAGAAATCTAATAAAAAAATTATTCATTTTGGTATTCCTAACATTGAGACAACTCAACAAAAAAAAATTAAACTAGAATGAAGTTGAAGGGAAATCTTGAACTAAACTAAATACCAACGAATATTGAAACCAATGAATATTATAATAAAAGAAATATAATATGGATGCAGCTCAACTATTGATATATTTTTATGTCAATAAAGATGTAGTCATCATACAATGATGATGTGTAATAAAGTAAATACTATTTAAATTACAATAGTACCTATAAGATAGACTAAAGCTACAGGAATAATAAATAACGCTCGGAAGTGTTTCGTAGTCGAGGTGAACGTTTATAATTATTATAACTAAAGTGCTACGTATGTCATACCTTTCAGATTCACAATTTAACAAAGCTTTCTCATACAGCAGCATGAGACTATAAATAAGAGGCATGTCAAAAGTTCTACCGTTCTAGGAAATTTTCACTATGTTAATTCAGAAGTAAGAAATACAATTAGGAAAATAAAGTCAATTCACGTTTATTTTCTCTCCTCAATGTAGCATCTTTGATATTTATATTTGTTATAATTTTATTATAACATACATTTGAGGAGAAGTTCTACGAATACACCCACCTTCTAATACCAGATGTCACAAAGTACCTACAAGATACCTACCTTAATAATTGAAAATCAAGGAATGATATTATAAACATATCTTATAAAAGTTTTGCTACGCGACATGAATGAATGGAATAAATGATGAATATTGCACGTTTCAACCTAATAATTTCTTATTCCACTAAAATATTTTCAAAATAGAGTTGTCCAGACTCAAAAGCTTATAACTTTCTTGGTGTCAAAAAATTTATTATTACGAAGAGCTAACTAAATGCATCGCTATTCCTAGTACAATTTTATTTACAAGTCTTATCTTTATCAAGAGGTATTTAAAAAGTCCAAGTAATTATAGAATAATTAAAACATATCCAAATACGAAAAAACAGTAATTTTCATGTTACAACCAAATCACAATATGCTTCGAATAGATAAATTATACGACGAAAATATCTTCACGTGTTTATTTTTAAACTAGCTTACGGCGTCGCGTAGCCTGTTTTATATTCCTTCCAAATAAATTACAAAAACTCTTTACTTACTAGAAATGTCATTTATAAAGAATTCTGAACAAGCCCTAATAGTGCTTCTATTCCCAGAGATAATTTTGGTATTGTAATCTTCAAGTATATATCTATTTCGAGAATTCTTTTATGATAATATTCATTGACGTAGAGTTCTTACGGTAGAGGTTCTTATGAAGAGAAAACATAAGCATGTACCACGGGCGAAGCTGGGGCAGACTGCTTGTATTAAATAAATCTAAACTGTAATGACGTATGGCAAGAAGGCTGAGGTCACACATGAATTATAAAGGTAACAATAATATAGATGTAACAATTCCTAAACCATCTAAAAGTAATATCAATTTGATACTAAATCCAGTATTATCCAGTTATGACTACGTTTTATTAACTCAACTCACGATATAGTGTCGTTTTATAAAGCTTACCAATGCATCATATTATACTACTATACCAGTAGTTTTTGTAATAAAATCGAAATAAAAGTGGAACTAGTGAATTTTGTGTTTCTTTAAAAAATGATGACTTTTGTTTTCATACCTTTAATATTAATAATTATAAAAAGATATGATAAAAATGCAAAAGAGATCAAAAGGATTAACAATCTCAACTACTCACGATCAAATCAATAATCATCTTTCAATCGAAAGTTAAAATGCCTCTAAATCTCTGTTAAAAATTTTAAGCCTTATGCGTTATTCTACTGCACTAGCTACAACATAACTAAGTTACATCCAAATATTATGTTGAGTAGTTTTTCTCGATTTATAAAAACATCTATACTATTAATCAAAAAGACGTGTGGCACTCGGGGACTGCCGCGGTAAAGCTATTGCATAGCATGCGTTCAAGCCACACCTCCGTGCCCGTCGGAGTGGGGAGCGTGAGGTTTTTTCGTTACGGAATTTCTGGATTCGGTCCCCGCACTCAAGGCCCGCGATAGAAGCTATGCAATAGCTTAAAAAATTCAAATCTTTTGTATCTGTATCTATCAGTACTCTCTCTAAAAAGAAATAGGTAGTAGGTAGGTCAGGTAGAGGTAAGGTTAGTTGGTTTAAAATCTTACCGGTTATTTATTTACGTAGCCATTCTCAGAAATATCAATCGGTGCAGGGAATTCACCTAACGTAATCGCAACAAATAAAAATATTTAGTTGATATAATACCATATTTTTATACATACTTGATAAGAAATTAAAAGTAAAATTATAATATAATGTTAATGTTATATAGGTACATATTTTAAATTTGGTACTTGTGTTGTGGAGAAGACAATGGTCTATGATTAAAAATGTTTTTCAGTTGCTTTATTACTTCAGGTCAAGGGGCAAATGTGCTTAATATTGAACTTGAATAATCTATGTAATGAACTTGTAGATAATAATATTAACTATTTTTATACTTGATAATTTTTAACATAAATAAAAACAACATATCTATTATCTACATATAAATAAAATACTAGTTTAATACATGACAAAAATAAACACAAAATAAACTCACACGCATCCACAGCAATCAAGCCGGATATCAACAAAGCAATGAAGATCATGGTGACCTGCGCACGCGCTCAATGTCAGTCAAACACTGACCGTAAGCCGCTAGCCGCTTGAGTCTAGACGGAGCCTGTAAGATTGGCTTGTCTTGAGGTTAATCATCCCTGCGAGGAAAGACTACTTAAAATATTATTAATGTAAATTCAGGACTTTTGTCATAGTATTTACCTAGTATAAAGTTTTGATAGGCCTAACTCGTTGCCTAACTCTTTATCTCTTTATTCATTCTTTATGACATGTTCCACTAATGGTATACATTATAATTGATTTTGAGCTATCTAGTTCCATCGTGTGGTATGTCTTGTTTAAATAAGTAGGAGTGTTATTTAAAAACACTTTTTCCGAGTTATAATAACTTCAAAGCTCTCATCGAATTTGATAACAATCAAAACATTGTTATTAGAATCCAAACTAGACTATCTATTAAATAATGTGCCCTCTTCACAATGGGCAGTGTTGGCCCAACAAATGATCGTCGATGTTTGCTGCCAGTACCCCGATTATGAATAAATATGACAGCCGATCATAGATATTAGTCCCTCTACACTACCGTGATTGCCTCCATTCGCCTAACGCTGCCCATTGTGAAGAGGGGCCATAAAGATGATGGAGTAAGAAGGACATGCATTACTTTATACTTACTGTAATGGCATTATAATGTCTCCGTGCAATATGTTTAGCCTTTAGCCTTTGAGCACAGAATACATAATAGTAGCTAAATGCTTTGAGTTTAAATTAATGTATTGTAACAAAGTACCTAATATTATTTAAGTAGAGTAAGATTAACTTTGTTGTCAGAAGTGTTATGTAAAATACACAAACAAAACATAAGTATCATAATGTATTAATCACTACATAGTATAAAACAAAGTCGCTTTCTCTGTCCCTATGTCCCTATGTCCCTTTGTATGCTTAAATCTTTAAAACTACGCAACGGATTTTGATGCGGTTTTTTTTAATAGATAGAGTGATTCAAGAGGAACGTTTTAGTATATAATTTATTAGGTTTTAGACAAAGCGAGCGAAGCCGCGGGCGGTAAGCTAGTGTTAAATAAAGATAAAATATGCCTCAGAAGCTGTTCTCAGAAATATATCAGATTCAAAATTAGTCAATCTAGTTTAAGATACATATTAATTATTATATTCGGAGAAATTTGTTCCCGAAAAATACGAAAGATATCTTATAAGTTATGAAATAATTATCGTTTTCCTTTTAAATTTACTTCAATTACTTGTTTAAAGCAATACAAATTACAACTACGATTTACGATGCTTTTTCTAATGAAATAGCACTAACTTGTGAAATTATATAATACCTACCTACTTATCTAAATAATATGAAAATGTGTACCTATGATAAATAAGTTATTTAATCTTTCGTTCGTTTATACTTCGCCTCATATTTTAGTAATTTAATTAAGTACTCACTGGCAGTTTTTGGATATCTACTGTAACAAAAGTTCCATCCATAGAAACTTCAGGCACTCTGAACTTTTAAGTGGTAGCTCTAATTTAGTATTTAATTCTTTAATTTACACTTTAAATGGGTTGGAATTATATTACTTCCGAGCAATCTCAACAAAGATTCACGCATAAGATGGCACACAAAAATGTATGCACACAATGGATGCATTTGGTTTTATCGCGTAGGACCTTTTAAAGTTAATTGGGACCGGAGAAATAACTTTTGAATTTCAGAATCGTACACAATTTTGGTTTAAGTTTAAACAAGTTCAAGTTTAAGTTTATAATATATTATTATAACAGAAATCACTGCATAGTGACACAGTATTACAATATTATTTACTACAGTAAGGCAACGCCTTTGATGTCGCGCGATGCCGCGGCCGCCGCCAGTGTAGGTACTTACGCTGCCACACGAAAATATGCTAGGGTTGCAACAAATTGGAATTAAAACAATTGTGATTATTACTATTATGATGTAATCATTTATGTATATGTACATTCAAAATAATTTCGATTATTAAATCTGATGTAATTATTTGTTCTTTTATATATAATTACATATATTGCACTGCTAAATATTTACGTGACACTTTATTTTTGGATGTTCTTAATTGTCTATTATAACATTTAGCTAAGTAGGTAATGGATTCGCATTGGGATGAACAATCTAATAAGAAAATAATGAGGACAACATATACATAGCTTTGATTTAAATTCAACAGATACAAATACAATCTTTCTGAAATTTTTCGTTTCTCGTTTCCTTCTGGGATTTCAATGTAGATTTACATCCGTACACGGAACAGTTTGTGCGTGCCATAATAGAATATGTAAGTATGTATGTATAATAAAATTATTACACAAAAAATACGACTGCGTCGTCCTTTCGCGCTAGATAATGCAAACTAAGCGTGTTTGCAGTACGCGGCCCGCGTCGCCCGACCCCCCGCCAGTTCCCCTCCGTTTCTCTGCACAAGTACATTCGTTTCCGTACTGTATAGATATTGTAATAGTGATGTAGGCCGCCCTTTGTGCATTTGTTTATTGTAAATTGTTATTTTATGTACCTGGTTTATTGCACAACAAAGTGATAGATATAATTGAAAATACATTATCCTAAATTATATTGCTCAATTGCACAGACTTAATAAGGTTGGTTACACACATATTGCTATTTTAGTAGACTACAATAAAACGATGATGCCAACTTTCTACACGCTTTCCATTCTTGCTCCAATATCATAAGATATAATTCAATAAAATATATTGTGTTATATCGTTTCGCAGCTGTTTATCACTCTCAGTGCATTTGGCCGTGACCCCAATTGTGAATCTGCTGAACTTATAAATATTGTACCGCGCTATGATAAACTCAACGTTTGATGTCAAATTGATGTGTTTATTGAATGACGTTGTTAACTGCTTGTCGATGACACTAGGAAATATTACGCATTTTTTGGTGACACTGACAAAGGCCAGGGGGCGTTGGTTGGCTTCACTCACAGCTTCACTCTATTGTTATTAAATCGCTTGTTTTTTTTTTGTTATCGTATCTGAGTTTCATTTTGTATGACACGAATTATTAAACAAAATATGAGAATTTTTTCAAATTCGATCACAAAGCTGGATACGAACCCGCAAAAGGCGAAAGACGCGGTTTTTTTCTATTCTTAAAAAAAATAAACATTATTTAATAAACATTTCAATGCTATAAAACTAACTCGTAAACTATTTTACGGGTAAGTATCCTGATAGAATCCTTAATAATTGTCCTTCACTTACCTATTTAACAACATTGGTTTATAATTAATATTTAATACCAATAAAATATGTAATACTATCAAAAAAGCATCATGTTATAGGCATGTTATAGGTACATATTTCATAAAAATTTGTGTAAAAAGTCCAATATAATGATAAGAATAAATATTGATGACTAACAGATATTATTGATGCGATAAACTAGGGACTGTACCGCATTTTTTGCAGAATTTTTTTGTATTTTTAAGCTATTGCATAGCTTCTATCGCGGGCCTTGAGCGCGGGGACCGAATCCAGAAATTTAGTAACGAAAAACCTCACGCTCCCCGCGGCAGTCCCCGAGTGCCACACGTCTTTTTATTACCGTATTAATACCAAAACGAATTAGGTATTAAATTAAAATCCAAACTGCGCATCGCATTCAATAGATATCGTTGGATATAATTAATTGACAGAATACTTGTTTAGCAGACTGCAAGATTTTTAATTTGGGTGAAATAACAACACAGTTTAATTTTAAATATTTAGAAAGAAGACCTAGATCACAGAATACATAACCGCACGATCATGCTATAAATGGGCCACATTTTTCTACTGATCCATTGAAATGTTACATTTTTTAGCCCTAACCTTGCGTTTTTTAGAGGACGCAATTTTGTTTTTTTGATGTGTAGGGGGGGTCAGTGTGAAGCTAAAACCAAGTTTGTGGGGTCGCCACCCTTGTCCCACGGCCGCCATCTTGAAAATAGCGGTTGAAATGGTTTTTACGATATATCTCTTAAACTATTTA
>CAJQZM010019953.1:0-11212 GCA_907164665.1 Colias nastes | reverse complement strand
CTTATAACTTAGACACATGGGAACAAATTGAATGAGGGAATAAAATAGATCTTCAAGGGTGCTCGTATGTCCCGAGTGTGTTATAATACCGTAGTAAAATTCAATTTACGACTTCACCCACTTTTACTTATTCTAATGCCTTATTCTATCTCCTTGCCGTACTGAACCATTAGTAAAAGGTATACCTTTTTAAAGCGTATACGCTTATGTCAATTACTATAGATAGAGGATTCTATTCTTTAGCGTGTCTGGCACTTGTCTAGAGCCCCTGGGTTCGAATCCCGGTGGAGACGAAGAAAAAAAATGGGTCGGTAATAAATTATCATCATCAGCAAGTTTTTAGCCAAAATGTAAAGCTAAATTTGAAAAAGTTATTTAATTTTTACACGCTCTACATGTTACTCCTAAACTGTTTTGTTTAAAATGTTTACCACTAAGAACAGCAAAAAAAAAGTGAGCGCTAGTTCAAATAAAACTTCTACTAATATACCCAATCTTTAAATAAACAAGTCGCCTTCCGTCACAACCAAGGTCCGTATAGGATTTGAAATGTTGATGAAATTACCATTTTCATCAATACGAGATCCCTGGAGATATGACCTGGGTCTGCAGGATTCTAGAATAACATTGTTGTGTCATCAATAAAAAATGTTTTTAGAGTCACTTGTTCTCTATAGAAAGCGCTTTTTGAAACTGTGGTAAATGGTGAGTATTAATATAATATAATATGTTATGACGATTCAAAATGTTTAAGGGGGGGTATAAAGCAAAATTACCAATCTTCTATTAAGATAATACGTGTAATATTCAAGACCAAATCTAAAAAATAAAATATATATCAAACTAGCTGATGATATGTTCAACGATTACGATATGTTCTGTTTAATCAAAAACATAAAATATTAAAATTGACTCGATAAAAAAAAATCACCAAGTTAGCTCTACACACTTTTACACAGTTTTTTTTTCACACTTTTACGTTTTCTACTTGACATGGTAATACCTATTATGATATGATTTTTATTTCATAAACAATTATCTCGTATCACTAATCACTTATCTTTATGAAAGATAGGTGATCAGCCTTTTGTGCAGTCCTGCCAGACCGAGATTTTTTTTTCTTATTCTCACCAGGGAATCGAAAGCAAGACCCCTCAGTATTACTCTTACGTGTACCAAGTAGGCGGTGAATTTTAACATATGAATGCATTTGTTAAAATTCACTAGAAAGGAAAGTTCTCTTCGCTATAACCATTCCACTGTTGAATATTAAATAGCCACTTACAAAAAACATCGTCTATTTTTATAGCAACCGCTGTAATAATGTTCGCAAATCATATTCATATTTTGATTTCATTTGATTCATATTATTACAAACATAATGACTTATAAATTGTGAATCTATGTTTATTTTGAGCAATAATTTGTGCGATCTTAGAAACATGTGTTATCTGTACTTGTATTATAATAAAATGTAACAGTTGAATTCTGCAGATCTGCATTTGATAATGTATTATATGATTTTGGTATAATTTTCATTTATTAAGTAAACCATATGAGTATTAATTGAAGATATAACTACATCTGCATGCAAATGAACATTTGTATTCCAAAAGCGTGTAAACTGCAATCCAAGGCCTTCTATAGATAAACCTGCTACATAATTATTGAATCAAACTTTATATAAACCACCTGCACATAATCTCAATCTAATAGGCCGTAATCTCCAAAACGAAGTTACACAATGTCACTAAATCCTCTTATACAGAAGCCGATAACGAATTCAACCCCCGTACCATGATGTCTTCAAGCAGTATTATTTCCAGTATGGAAAAATGACAGCGCTATGTAGGTTAGCTCACGCCCGCGGCTTCGCCCGCGATTTTTCATCTGTGTGCCAAATAACATGAAAATCGGTTCTACAGTTTTTGCGTGAAAGAGTAACAAAACGAAGTTACACAAAATGTTTCATGTTTCATGCTCAAAAACTTTCGCATTTATAACTAGTTTTTGATTATCCTGTAGCTTATAAGTCATAGAATGCTTTTGAACGTGTTGCTATCAGCGTTGATTATACTGAGGACACCCAATTTTTTTTATAATCGTCTCAGTGCCCACGATACAGGCTTGCCTAGTGTGGGTACTATTGGTAAACCTTTATTATAAACCTAGACAAAGCCGAATGTATGTAAAACGTGCAACATAAATACAATTGTAACTGTGTAAAACATATGGTTTTTAATTAAATAAATATATTTTTCATTTTTTTTTCATTTTCTTTCGCATATATATCGCCATCTCTGTCCCACACTGGAAATAATACTGCTATAAAACATCATGGTACGGGTCGTAGCATCCGACTAACTAGGTTTTACAAATCAAGTTTGTGTAAGATGCAGTTGGGAGTTGGTTTTGGGAGCTACACGTGTCCCGTAATTATATTATATAGATATATCTTTAGGGTTAAAGGGGAGTGAGAAATTCGATTGCTTGCTGTGCTTTCAATAGTAACATATTAGTAACACAAAGCACTTTAAATTAGGTAGAGGTAAGAAGATATGTGTACGAAAGTGTCGTGTATGTAAGTGTCCGTTTAAATGTATAAGAGTGGTGCTTAGGTAGCCACTGGGTAGGAAAAGGCTCAATTATGTCATATCAATAGTCAATAACATCCAGATTTTAACTGTTAAGGTTTTTCATCTTTCCCTGTAATTAGGAGTTTACTTCTTACCCCATACCACCATTTTCGTTTGCCTGTCGAACGAGTTTAGAACTTTAAAATCCCTTAATCTCTTAATAAATAATTTTTTCGATAGTATTAAGTTTCTGGTTATGATAATGAACAGTAACATTACGTATTACACACGAGTTCAACACAATACCGACCTGTTGGTATTACTGTGTAGGTACTTAGCGCAGGGAATTCAATATGTAGTCGCGATCAATGCATGACTCAGATTGCAAGCCATAGAATATAGGTATTGTTTTAAGTATAATCTTTAGATTAATTTTCACGTACAATTTATGTTCTAGGTTATGAAAAACTAAATTTGAACTGGCAATGCTTAAAAAGATAATAAATCACTATTGATAAAAAGTAAGAGATAAATAAAAAAAACACATTTAAAAATGGTGGTTTAAGCTATTAAGATGGCTCTTCTAGATATTTTTAACGAAAAATATTTTGTGAAAGAAAATAGAAATTGGTAAATAACGCATAATTTTTTCATTTTCCATAATAATATTCTTTCTCAGCCTCGTTTAATACAAAGTTGAGTATAGGCCTCTTCGTGTGCACGCCATTCTTTTTCGTTTTTCGCCATACTTAATAAAAATAATAAACTTTATACTTATTTACACACTAAAAACTCCATGTAACGGAACTTTCACAGCTAATTTCTAACGTTACATATCAACAGGGTTACAAATGTACTGAATTATATGGTACCTGTGATGGTACCTTTAATGTATTTGAATTATTTATTAGTCTAGGTAACAACGTAAGGGCGAACCAACCGACGTTGTCAGATGATGGAATACCGCTTTGTGTTACATTACATACACATTACATTAAATATTTCAGTGTGAAAACAGGTATTTTATTTGATCTGCTTATTTAGTATTTATCTTTTACTAGTGGTCGTACTTACGTACAATGGTAAGAATTTGTGAATTCGACTATAACCATAAATAAAAAAATATTTTATGTGTGTGTGTGTGTGTCAAATGCATCATCAATCAAATCAAATGAATATAATGTATGTTATTTTTGAAGTGAAACTTCTTTATCGGGGTTGGAAAAAAATTAGTGTAACATTTTTTCGTTACGCGTGACTTTTTCCGTTACGCGCCATCTTTTTCTTATCCCTACCACGCGTGATTCGACGTATTTCTGTAAAGTTGCATATAGTAGATTATTTTTTGAAAAATAAGGTCATAAAGAAGTTTCACTTCGTACGTGTGTACACTAGTACACGCACACTTTTTTTATTTATATCATCGGTAGTAAAATTTGGGAACAATGCTCTTTCTTCACTTATTAATTGAGATTTAACTAGCTGCCCCAGCGTACGTTGTAATGCCTATTGTCCCTTTTTCGATTTTTCTCTCCATAAGAACCTTCCTAAAGTTAAAAAAATAGACGCATTGGTAGAGTCGGTAGCAATTCAATTTTATTATAAATATAGAATTATACAAGAATGATTTTCAAAATAGTAATCTATAGGTACTATAATATTATAAAGCTGAAGAGTTTGTTTGTTTGTTTGGTTGAACGTGCTAATCTCAGGAACTATTGGTCCGATTTGAAAAATTCTTTCGCTGTTAGATAGCCCATTTATAGAGGAAAGTTATAGGCTATATATTATCACCCTAAGACCAACAGGAGTCGAGTAATGCGGGTGAAACCGCGGGGCAATGCTTGTATGTTATATCTGTAATATTATGTTTAGGTACTCATGTAGGAAAGTTTTGAGATTAATGTTCTATATCATAAATAATAGACTTAATTACATAATATCGTTGTAAATTACAGCTGATGTTTATCTCAACTAATCAAAGCACACGAAAATAGGAATATCTGAAGGAATTGACTGATGGATTGACGGAGGCCGACTGTCCGACGCCAGCCTAACTGATTTGTGAATAAATTCTCCATTTCCTTTCATTGAAATAAAGACTTTAGTGATTATTTTATAAATAACTTTTTAGCTGTTCTTCTAAGATTTTTATTTGGGTTAGCCGATCTAACGGCCTTACAAATATGTCTAAGCTGAGAATATTGTGATGAATTTTTTTTTAATCCTTATGTAAAATTGTAAATACATAGTTTTCTATGCGCTATATCAAACGATTTTATATTGTTCCAGTCTTTGTGTTCGTTACACAATATTAATTGATAACTCTCTTTAAGTATTCGTTCATATTAATTCAATATTGGGCAATCCGAGAGTTTTATCAACTTATCTCCAGATGCATTAAGACGAAGTGGTAAGTTAAGAAGCGTAAAATATGGCGACAGAGGTGTCTTTGAAACAGTTTTTTGGTATCAAACTCTTAATTCTATGGAATGATATTCCTACCATCGTAAAGATGAAGATATGCCTTGTATTGTCATACACGTGGAAACACGATTAGAGTAATTTGCCTCGATAGAAAAAAATCCTGAAAATCGTTAAAAATCGTGAATTTGTTACAATTTTACAATTTTACGGCGATTGTAAGGGAAGAACAAGTATAAAATCTATATTTTCATAAACTGTACGTCAAATCCCATATGGTAGTACAGAGGGTTTTTCTAAAATAGAAGCTTTTTTTTTATTATTAAGTAAAACATACAGCGCTCGCGCCTACGATGCACAAGTAGCTGTCTCAGACGGCCACGAGCCCTCGTCGCGAGTAGACACGTACTGCATCTGCATCGTCGCGCTCGCCACTCTGTGCGTGTATATGTATATCAATCACGCCGACAAAGTGCAAAAATAAAAATAGGAGAAAACATTTTTATTAGGGTACCTCCCCTACACGTAAAGAGGGGAGTGATTTTTTTTTTTAATTTTTACCCTAACGTGTGATGTATTGTTGGATAGGTATCAAAAAATTAATAGGGGTTTGCTCAGATCATTTTTTGATAATATCAATATTTTCGGAAATAATCGCGCCGAAAGGAAAAAACAAAGCGTCCCCCCCCTCTAACTTTTGAACCAATGATTTAAAAAATCTGAAAAAAATCTCATAAGTAGGTCTTTATGTAAACTTTCTAGGAAAATTATTTTGAACTAGATTGGTTGAACAGTTTTTGAAAAATTTCAGGTTTTAGGTTTTTTCTCGAAGGTTAGTTTTTTTCCACAAATACGATCTGTCGGTCATCTCTGTGGTAGGGACACTTATTGTTACAGGCTAGAAACTACGGAACCCTACACTGAGCGTGGCCCGACACGCTCTTGGCCGGTTTTTTATTATCTTTTCATAATCTTGGTAGAAAGTAAAAATATCTGAAAAATAAATTTCGTCTTTTTAGTTTTTTACTTTTTGAGATATTCATAGACAAAATGCGCCTGAAGTTTTTCATATACTTTGCTAGCTGCAGCTCGCGGCTTCCCCCGCGTGGATGTCTGACATCGCAATATCATAACAGAGTTTTACAACAAAGACGCTTCCCGAAGAGGATTGCTAATAAGGGTCACTGTACACTTGACCAAGTATCGGTATCACCTCGTATCGATTACTATCGATACAATTTATTGTTTTCTTAGTACCTATGAATATAAATGCTAATAAGGGTCACCGTACACCGGGTGTCGGCATTGACTTCTATCGGTATAATTTTTATTAATATTATTGGGAACGATAATAAGGGTACCTAACCTGAATATTTTTTTAGTGTGATTTGAATACATATTTGGAGGTTACTTACATTTGATAGATTAAAATAATATAGAAGACTTATTATTACTATTTTACAGATTACGAGCATTGGTTGGACAAACAAATATAACAGAATTGCGTTCAGTGAGTCCTGTTCAAGTGCCATAGCTACGTCTAGTGTAAATTTATCAGCGTAAGGAATTCATTTATCAAATCGTAAGGGAGTAACTAATTATGACCAACGTGCTTTTTAAAGATATAATAGTATATACTTATATTGCAGAACTCAATTTTCACTTGACCAATGTACATCAATGGAGTGTTTGGAGATTCTCAACAAATACAATTCCTTCTGCAGTTGAGAAAGATTTATTGATTTCATTCCATTCTTATCCCTTTATTCAACCTTTTTCATTTACAGAAAAAAAAAAGTGGTTGGGAAATCTGTCTAATTAATACATACTTACTATTATTTTAGGATGGTACGAACTTTACTGTGTTACTAGTAAGTAAGTTACTGTTTCAGTATTGGCATCAATACAGGAAAATACCGATATCAATACTTATAAAATATAAAAAATATAATAATCTAGCTGACCCGAATAACTTTGTTTCGCGTAATAGTCAATAAATAAACAGATTTTAAAATTAATTCAAAATATTATACCGTTTTTAAATGTTTTCCTGGTACTTGATACCCGGTCAAATGTACATTACCCGTAAATGAGTATCGATACACAACAATACCGATATCACCGATATCCAGTCAAGTGAACGTTGACCCTAAATTGTTATCGATGCATAGTATTACCCATACCGAGTCAAATGCACGTTGACATATTTTTAGTCAACTTATACTGTTGAAAAATAAAGTGGTATCCATAAAGACAATACCGATAGCCGTTCAAGTGTACAGTGATCCTTATCAGTATTTCTATTCATACTAAGAAAACAATAAATGGTAACGATACAAGATAATTACCGATGCCTACTAGTACCCGGTCAAGTGTGCGGACGTGCCTATTAGATTTCTGGTAGCAAAAGTGTAAAAGTACTATCAGGTCCGCGAACAACAAGCGCGGGGGAAAGACGGTTGCCCCGCGCATGCTCCCGCCGTACTTCATACCTCACCCCCTCATAAACGCCGTGAACGCGTTCCTACTTCGTGTTAAGCTTATAAAATGGCATCAAAGATATAGGTAACTGAAGCTTAATACACATTATTTCATTACTTGCTATCCACCCGCACCTTTGCCGGCTTTGTCTTAAACCTAATAAATAATGTACTAAAACCTCTTCAATCACTCTACCTTTAAAAAAAACCTCATCAAAATCCTTTTTGGAATTTTAAAGATTTAACCCTACAGTAGTCGCGTATCTAAAAGTGTCGTGTGAGGTTACACTTGTATATAGCATACATAGAGACATAGGGCAGAGGAGGCGACTTTGCTTTATACTGTGTAGTTATATTTTAAATTGAAGTGTATCAACACAGGAAACATTGATCACGCATCACCATAAGCCGTCTGTAATAAACGCATAAGCCGACGATATAATAGATTTAATAATACCCTTAACAAACAGGTAAAAACTTTTTCTATTAAAATTAATTGTGAAAAGCGGAAATATAGCGGACGTCCCCTTAATGAAGTTTAAAATCCCCTGTAAGACGTTGTGCCAACCAAACTGACAGACTAGATATCTTTATAGCGTTCTTGTTTCATTTTGTCAAGTGCTTTTAATTTTAGGAGAGGTAATGTCTCATTTCTGTAGGGAAATTATGGTATTAAAAGTATAACTTGGTAAAAGGTGAGGTTGTTTTGTTTTAAGTGAATTAGGTTTAAGTGATACTTTAGTATTAATCTTTTTACTTATATTTACTTACATTGGTACTTTACTAAATAAAAAATGAAATCAAACCGAACTAAGTCAATTTTATGATTAAAAAACATTTATGTACCTATTTCTTCTAACTTAATTCTTCTAAAAATAAAGACGTTTATAACTTTAATATGAATTATACGTACGTTTTTTTACAGAAATACTAACTGTTTTCAGCATTTTATTTAGTAAACTAGCTGCTCCGCGCGGTTTCACCCCCGTGGCTCCACTCCTGTTGGTCGTAGCGTGATGATATATAGCCTATAACCTTCCTCGATAAATGGGCTATCTAACACCGAAAGAATTTTTCAAATCGGACCAGTAGTTCCCGAGATTAGCGCGTTCAAACAAACAAACAAACAAACAAACAAACTCTTCAGCTTTATAATATTAGTATAGATATATAACACAGCCAACATTTATCAACGTATTCTTATGAAAAACTGAATAAAAACGTACAAAAGATTCACAAATAGAGTTTATGAATATGCTTCGTGAGTAAATAAAATTCTAGTGTGGCTCGATTAATCATACAGAGAGAGTTCACAGTGGGATGATTAATAACGGTTGTTGCTAAGCCCTCTGTTCATTCTTGCTTTTGTAAATGTACTGGTGAGTTGATGATAATTTTGTAAAAGGGCAATTTGTATCTTGTTATTTAATTCACAAACTGTGACAATAATCACAATAGATAGTATTATTGTACTTTAAAAGAAAATTTATTTTATTGACTACTACCCGGATTCGCCCGTGCTATAAGTTTACGTTTTCTCTACATAAGAACCATCCTCGTACTTCAAGGAATATAATAAAAAAAAAGAATTATCGAAATCGGTCCACCCGTTCACGCGTGATGCCGTGACCAAGGAAAACGGGTTTCATTTTTATGTATATAGATTTATTATTTACATATATAAAAATGAAATAGTAAATAAACATCTATTTGAACTAAATGTTTTATTTATTTATTTATTAAAAAGGTTCATCACCAGTTGTTACATATGTATCATTCTCGTAAAACAGTAACAATAGGATTTACACATTATTATGCACAACTATTATAGATGAACACTACATTCACAGAAATTAATAATAAATTAGGCGATATCTATACAATTAAACAAAAAAGAAATGTGTGTGCTCAAAAGGCAATATTAGAAAAGTTATTACATAAAATGTTGCACTTAATTCCTCGTTATAAGAGACATAATATTTAATCCCGTCATTTAGTTTGTTTGTTGTAGTTCAAACACTATTTAGTTAGAACTTCTGCATAACTATTTACTATGAAAACGCAGATACAAATTTTATGAAAGATTAAGCCGGGAAATACATGACGCGGTTGAAACGCCGCGTTTTTTACGGACATTATGACTATTAATTATTGATGTTAATTTTTATACAATTTTAATGAAACTAATATATACTGATATAGTGAATGTAATAGTTTTTATGCTCAATCATTTGTTTCTGAAGTGAGAAAGAATAAATAATTTATATCAAAGAAATTTTGGAACATTACAGATGACTTAAAGTGGCTAATGAAGAGAAATGGATTGGCTATTTATTTAGCTCCTGAGAGAATTCTGATTTACAGAGGACAATCTATTAAATTACTTAATTTGTCTTTCTTTACGACACCAAAAGAAAGGACATTAATTGCCAGTACACAGAATACCTTAATTCCACGATTTATAAAGTTTATGATATTATTTATGCAAACAGATTTATATAAATACCAAGAATTGTCTGATTTAGTTTCTCAGCTTTCTTAAATAAATATTTCTATTTGAACATTTTTTTCATACTGTCGTCCGGATTTTCTAACATACCATTCTATTTCTAACATATCAATTGGCTGCCCATCCGACTTCGCCGGAATACTCACATCCTTTCCCTCCTGTACAATATCCTTTTTGATCCTAGATCCCCATCCTACCTTAAAAATAAATTGGGTTCTTCCCATGAACTCGATCTACGCTCCTTGGACAACCTTACGCTTCGCATGCCCGCTCACAAAACCCGTTTTTACGATGCTTCCTTTACCGTGCAAGCTTTAAGGTTGTGGAACTCGTTCCCATTTAACATCAGGAAAGCTCAATCTATCAGCTCTTTCAAGTATCTGGTCAAACAGCATTATCTTCACAACTAACGTTTAAATGTTTCATCCGTTCTTATCTATCTTACTTACTTTTATCCTGTTATTTTCCTTATTTTTCTTTATTCGCTATGTATATATGTATTAATATTTGTATTTATGTATCTATTTCCTACTTTTATTTGCACCTTTTATAATGCTTCGCTATGCTCCTTCTACTATCCAATTGTTCATTTTCTTCAAACTTTTCCTATATCCTAAGGTTGCCTGGAAGATATCGCTTCTTAGCGATAAGGCCGCCTATTTGTACCGCTCCAGTGTGTATTATTATTGTTTGATTTTGTTTTGTTTTGTGTGTGCAAATAAAGTGTTTTTTATTTTATTTATTTATTTACCATAATGTGAGTCCAATATAAAATCTATATTTTTTTAATTACCTACTTGTTTTATTTATTCTTGATACCTGCGTCCTCTCTCTCTCTCTCTATTTAAATTTTATAAGAAGTTATATTAAATTAATTTTTTATTATGAAACTTTTATAATATACCTTTAGTTTTTAGTAGTTCTTCAGATATGATAAAGTAACGTAATTATCTCGTTTTGACCGAAAATAATATTTTTTATAACTACTAAATTAAATAAGGACAAATGTGGGCGATGCTAGATCATAGTTATTTACCGAGAACTATTTCTGAAACTTTTGCTTCATGATCATGACCTTTGAACAAACTTCTTTGGTCCTCTCCAAAAAAAGAAAGAAGAAAAAAAAGAAGCTTACTTTGACCTATATTTATCACCTTTTTATTATAAAATTAAAAGCTATTTTTCACACCGACTCCGCCCGGGTTGACTTTAGTTTTCAATTT
>CAJQZM010019950.1:0-11403 GCA_907164665.1 Colias nastes | reverse complement strand
GTTATTAAATAAACAAAAAAAATATCGACTGAGATTATGAGGCGTGCCCTTTTGGATTTTCCAATTTTTTTTAAATTTTACTCGTGAAATTTATTGTTTAACTTTATTGGACGGATAAGTTTTAATAAAGATTGAAAAATCGCTTAATTATACATTTATGTATGTACAACAGATACACTTTTTTTTCAGGTAATCATACACATGATAATTAATATACATTCATTTCATTACACAACGGTGTAACAGTAACCTTATGATCAGTGCAATCCGTTTTACGATGTTCCTGTATCCAGCTAACCTTACTTTGTATTCCTTAGCTTAGCCAAGTTTTGACTTATGATTTATTTAACTTGAACTTTAACGAGTTGTTAGACCTCATACTTAACATAAGCTATGCTAATTTTGCTATTAAATTTTTATGCAAATTAAGAAAATTTATTTTCAAATTTAAGACTTAGTGTGACTGTGATCAACAAAGAAAGTCTTAATTGAAGTTAATAAATTTTAATTAGAAATAATCATACCACTTTGAGTGAGATCACAGAGGCATATGATTTTATCTAAGCTTTGAATACTACGAAAATATGGAGAGCCATAGGCAATCTTTGCTTGTCACTTATGGAACAAGAGATACAGTATTTACAATTATGTAGTTTTATTTCCATAGGAATGAACTAACACTTGCATACGAAATAAATATAAAAAATAGAGATATCGTTTCAACTACCGTTTTCACAAAAGATCGATCTCCAATCTTAAATATAACACTATTTTCCAATAACAGAAGGAACAGAGGCTTATTTGTAGGGTCCATTAATATCGAGTGCCATCAGCACATTATTACATGTCACGGTGACGATGCGCAGGCGCCGCGCGTGTACTAATCTTGTAACTTTTAGGGGTCCGTTGACTTTTATAAAAAATAGAAAATTTCTAGTAGTTTACGATATTTTGTTACGGTTATAGTAATGTGTAGGACATTTTAGATGTAAATTATTTATTATTTAAAAAAATGAGGTTTCTTTTACTTTGGAAAATTATTTTTCCTTTATCACTTTAGTATTATTAGCTTGTAACTAACTTTTCGTTTGTGTTGTCTATAAGGAAAATATTACATATTTGCTTTTTTACCAAAAAGATGAATTAAACTTCACTGAAATATTTCTAGAGTAGTAGAATTTTATACAGAACCCAGTTAATAAAACAGACACAACCAATTTTCCTATCATTAATTGATATTAGGTTATTCGGAACGATTGATCTCCTTGTACTATATTTGAAGTGCTCTTTTAATAATTATTATAAAAGCCATTTACTGTGAGCTAATGAAAGAATTGAAAGAACAACCCGACATTTATAAAATTACCCTTAAATTCTACTTCAATTACCGCCCTGTTTTGTTTTGGAATTATTTTTCGTCTTATTAGTCTGGAAAATATGGTTTTAGCTAATCAAAATCATATTGTTAATACTGAATGTCTCACAACTCGCGATTTTATATTAGTAGAGTTCATTTAATAACCGTCAAAACTTTTCGTAAGAAAAAATATTTTTGAGCTTTTTAATTATACTAGTACAATCAAGGTACAATATTTCTCAAATAAAAAGAAATTTAGGCATTACTTTTCTTCCTCCTTTCAAACAATGATTAGCTAAATAAATATTTAATTCGATTATTTATAATTTCAGGAATTTTGTGCTCCATTCTAAGAAAGGACAGACAAAGGATTCATGCGAGCGCGACAGCATAAAAGAACTACCCATAGTTTCAAAACGAAATACCATAGCTGGTAGAAAATAACTTCCAAAGCAATTTGTCCATCCAGTTAACATTAAAACCATTCGAAACAGTGCGTGATCACGTGCCATAATTGTAATATCATCGCGAGAGATTGATGGCATCTTTTTTAATGTAAAACCATTTAGAACGATCACCAGCCATCCAACACTGCATAATATATTTAATGGCTTATAATATGTGGTACTTAATGGGTTTTATGGCTGATCGTCTCATTTAATGTTCTTAGGTTAACTATTTGGATGTATGAGATTTTATGTTTTAGTATTAAAAATTGTCATAATCACCAATAATGTGCCGTTAGATTTTTATGTTGTGGATTATTTTTAACGTGAAAGACAGCAACAGTAGTTTTAGTTGTCATACTATATTTAGAAATGTATTTATTTAAATTGTAAATTGTATAAGTTGTATAATTATCGCAATTGTACAATATTTTGATAATAATTTGCTAGAGGTGATGTTACCTTTGAACATCATACGTATATACAGAAGTTTTTCAGTTCATTTCGGTGCAAATGTCAAAAATATCAGTTCAATACTTTAAGGGCTGATTTTTCAATCCTTGGTTAAAACTTATTCGTCGAATAACGTAATAAACTACCATTTCAAAAATGTATTATAATTGTTCGTATTTGACAGTTTACAGGTGACATTTTAATATGTTCGTGTAATACTTTATTAGACGGATACATTTTAACCAAGGATTGAAAAATCGGCCTTAAATAAACAATCCTGACTTTAATATCATATGTATGTAATGTACGGCTTCATTTGAGTAACTTTTGTAAAGTCTTGCTATCAATATACTTAAAATAAAAGGCTGTGTGCACATCAATGTCATGTGTGTGATAATGATGAATGCCACTGAAACCTTTTGTGTCGTGACTATTTGCAAATGCATTAACAAATGATAAATGTAATTGATATTGTTTTTATTCTATAGACAATATACTTCAGTATTCAAGAAGTATTATAAAGGATATGAAGAAAATCTTGATTATTTTCCATTTTTATGGAGTACTTAGATAAATTTCAATTATTAAAAATATACGAGTACCTATAGTTGTAGGCAGTTGGTGATGGACGTCGCAGAACACGCTATAATTCGATAAATATTTTTTAGATCTTTTCCCCAATATCATGATCATCATAATTAAATATTATTTCAGATGTCTTCAAATTATAATGGAATTGAGAGTTAAAATTAGGGATGTAACGATACATGATTTTGCCGATACGATACCGATACCGATATTTGTAGTAATGTATCGGCGATACCGATACCGATACCGATATCGATGGCTTGGTATAAAAATAAATAGTGAATTATGCATAAAAAGTTACCAACATTTAACAGAGACTCAACTGTTAATCGTATTCTTTTAAATAAAAATGCCAAATCAAAAAACAACAAAACCATTTATTTTAGTACTAGCTTTCCGCCTGCGGCTTCGACCGCGTTTTCAAAGAAAAACCCACATAGTTCCCGTTCCCGTGGGATTTCCTGGATAAAACCTAGCCTATGTTGCGCAGTGAAGCTTTCTAATTGTGAAAGAATTTTTGAAATCGGTCCAGTAGTTTATGCGTGAAAACCATACATACATACATAATTACAAACCTTTCCTCTTTAAAATATTAGTATAAATTATTATAACCGCGAAGCGCGTCGAACGCGGCAACTGATACACAAAAATAATCCTTAAGGCATGATTCACGCGCGATGACTTATAGCGTATTTCATGTATAACTTTGGTGTTTCTACACCGATTTACATGATTCTTTTTTTATTGAATAGGTAATAATGTTAACTTTTTTTAATTAGGGATGAGTGAGAGTGTTGTAAACGTAAGAGTAGACAAATATAATCAGAAAGCTCCGAATTGCTAAGCTATTGAAGTTTCACGTGTTATTGTGAGTCAATTTTAAAAGATAGACATATGCTGTCTAGGAATTAATTTTTATATATTAATAATAATAATTTTAGAAAATTTGTGTCGTACATTATTTCTATGTAGCTTTAAGCTTTAATTAAGGCTGCACACGCGACGGAAGCTTAAAAAATGGAGTAACTTCTCCCGTTTTCCCAATATTTCCCTTCACTGCTCTGCTCATATTGATCGTAGCGTAATAAAAAGTATACTATAACCTGTCCAGGAGTATGAAGAATAATTGTGCCAAATTTCGTTAAAATCCGTCGTGTAGTTTTTGTTTCTATAACGAATATATAGACAGACAGACAGACAGACAAAAATTTTACTGATTGCATTTTTGGCATCAGTAGCGATCCCTTATCACCCCTTCATAGTTTTTTTTTAATATATTTCATGTACAGAATTAGCCTCTCTACAGATTTATTATAAGTATAGATTGTTATTTTACAAAGTCAGTTAAACTTTAAGTAATACACATACAATCAGTACCTAATAAAAGTTTACTATTGGTAGAGTTTTTTCAGAAAACAAAGTGCGCACGCGCGGGCGGCCTCCCGCATCGTTCATTGGGCGCGGTTTTTTGAATTGTTTGATATCGGTATCGGTTGTTTTATTATCGGCGATACCGATATATCGGCTTGCCGATTATATCGGCCGATATATCGGTATCGGTATCGGTATCGTTACATCCCTAGTTAAAATAATATTCATAAATAACTTAGCATTGTAAGATAACATAACTTTTATAAGCATCTTACTATCTACAATTTATTTTCAACCTTTCTACCGAAATGTAAAGCGTAAATAAATCCTAAAATAAGAACAATGTTTAATGATGGTAATATAAGAAAATGTAGCAAAGTGCCACTTTATCACAGCACAGAAAAAGCAATAGAGTACTTCCATTATGCTACACAATTTTTAGTAAAAACATATAAGGCAGACAGTATGGAGGATGAATTCGATATAGTTTTGCTAAATGAAGCGTGCCAACTCTATGGTTTTGTATATCGCTAGTGACTATCTTCTCTATTTTTATTTAGCTCATCTATTACAATCCTTTGTTTGCTGTCGTATCTACACCGTTTTAAGAAATTCAACCCTATTCCCCTGACATAAGATACAAATCTAGTTGTTACGTTATATTCTTATATTTGCAAAATAAGCCATCAGAAGTTATTGGAACTTGTGCTTGGTGTTACAAATGATTTATGATTTTGTTCCGCTTTTTTCAGTTTTGTTGCAAAGTTCAAACTGATATGTTTGTGGAAATTGCTCTGTGGATAAAGTTGTGGAAATAAACATTAACGATCATGCAATATTTAGATAAACTAAACCGCATTTAGTCTTTAGGATTAGTTAATGTTTACTTCTAAAGCGAACATAATTCTAATGTTCCAATTTATATCCTAAAGCATGCGAACCATGAGGTTTATTATTTCTTGAAGTTTTATTCATTTGCAATTGAACATCTCCTATATAATTTTTATGAGGTGTTCATTATGTTATCATAATTTATCAAATCTCAATTACCTATTCTGATATAATCTTTTTGCTTTTTTTCAGATAAGGAACGAAGTCAACCTTTAATGTGAATTTATTGGTCAACGAGACAATATCACAAGAAATGGATTGCGCAAAAAAAGGCAAACGTCCTAACAAGGATTCCTGCTCCTATTTCTTATTTTCATTCTTTAATACTGATCTATTGATTTTCTACATCATATATCATGCTATCGTCACACAATTCATGTCATATTATGCCTCCAACTTCGAAATGAAAGTTAATCTGACGTCTAATATATATACGCCTTGATCGATCGATGCATCTTACAAGTTTAAAACTGCATATAGAACAAAAGAAATAGTTTAAATACCGTCTTTATTACCTGTTAAATAAGATTCAAGATTGTGCGCGTTGATTTTGTTAATGTAATTTGTATTGTTGTTGATTTATTCGGTGTCACTTTTTTGTGATGGGTTACAAAAGGTGAAGTATTAGAAAGGTGTAACTGAACCCTATGGTTGACTTAATTTAACGGTTCGATTTTTAGTTTAAGATCTGTTTATTTGTATTTAAATGATACTTTATGTATTATCTGTAATTTCATTGATAATTATATTTTTTTATCATAACTATACACGTGTGACGTGAAATTGTATAGAAAATAAAGGCTTTTGTAAACATGTTTTGTTTTTACTTACCTTCTTGTTTTAAGCTTCTCAAAATAATTAATGTAACATACCTGAAACAGAAAAGGAATTATTATACTTAGGTTTAATTTAAATGAAATAGTAATTAAAATGGTCATACCATATTGTAATTAATAAACATACTTTTATTTTAAGTGTAAAAGCTTAGCTTATAGTTAGAGCTTCGGTAGAGTACAAAATTGTAGTATATTTTGATAAAATATATCGTTGCCTTTAAGAATTCCTATTACTATTACGCCATACTACAATAAGGGCCGATTTTTCAATCCTTGGTTAAAATTTATCCGTCCAATAAAGTGTTACACGAACATTTTAAAATGTCACCTGTAAACTGTCATATACGGACAATTAGAATACATTTTTGAAATGGTAGTTTAATACGTTATTCGATGAATAAGTTTTAACCAAGGATTGAAAAATCAGCCCTAAATAATTTTTCACAATCACCTGTAAACTATCCATTATTTCTAAAAATCATTTCTAATCAACAAATCTAAAACAAATTTTGTATTAAAAAGCAGATACTTTTCGAAGCAAGCGAGCAAAGCAAGGCGAGGTGCAATGATAGGATAATTTATATTAAATTGTTGTAATTTAACTAGAAGCTATCGGCTAACCGATCCGCTTGGGGGCCATTACTGATTGCTCATAAGTTTCTCGTGATTTGATGTAATTTTGTTTTTACGTATGGGCTTGTAAGTTTGCTTTCGTGTATGTATGATAGCCTATTAGGTAATTGACACAAAATATTCTACCGTATTTCATAAATACCGTACATAAATTATCCTTAATATGAATTTATATAAATTTTATTCAACTTGTATAATAATTAGCTCTTTCTATTTATAGTTTCACGTTGTGGAAAACAATCCACGGCAAACCTATACTTGTATAAAATATAATATACATATTATTTAGTCAAATTATCCACATTCAAGCAATATAATATTAAATTTTATTCCACAAACAGACCGAATTAAACAGCCTGAGTTTCTAAGAAATATGTATAACGTTCTTAGAAGGTCTGAAGGAAAATCGACCCGTATTTCTTAGAAGTTAAAACACAGTTATTAAATGTTAGTCATTTTCTTTTGGGTTCATCTTAATAATTTTGCATTATAAAGGATTGTGAGATATTACAAGAGATAACAGGAAAATAGGGTCAATGTTAATATGTAGGTATAATGTATTTCTTTTGTGGTGGAAAATAATGTTACTAATTTTTAATGAATAAAAGAGTTTACGTAATAATATTATTAACTAGCTGTGCCCTGCGGTTTTACCCGAAGTGCTCCGCTCCTGTTAGTCTAAGCGTGATGATAATATATATCCTATAGTCTTCTTCTATAAATGGGCTATCTAACACTGAAGGAATTTTTCAAATCAGCCCAGGACTTCCTGAGATTAGCGCGTTCAAACAAACTGACAAAATAAGTATATAGATAGATACTGTGATGTACAAATATTTTTGCGTATCCTTAATTTTGAAAAGTATTCCTTCAAAGAGGTGGTAAAAAACATTAAACTAGGTATATAAAATCTAACTAAAAGTTTACTGATTATGTAGAGTTCTGCATCTTCTTAGATATGAATAAATATGACAATCATATCACTGTAAATGAGCTGCTTCAAGCGTTTTTCTACAAAATATGTCATCATACTTTTTCAACAAACAATTAAGTATATATATCCAAAACATTTCTGAAAACTCACTGAAGAACCTTGTTTATTTCTTTTTCATGTTACAACGCACAATTATTTTAAAAAGCTATTAATCTGCCTCATATTGTCAGTTTTGAAGCTATTAATATTGTTTATTAGCTTTTCAATGAAAATATCTCGCATAATAGCATTCTTTAAGTCTCATAATCGTCAAAATGAGTCGTGACTAAAATCGACATATAAGTTTGGATAAAATCTGGTTTAAACACTCATTAAATCCGAGATTCCCGACAAGTTGAGGTAATAAATGCGTTATGTTTTTTGTTAAATTTTATGTACCTTTGTCTGGGTTTGACTTTCTAAATGATTTGCGATATGAAGATGTTAAATGTTCGTATGTTCATAATATGGGAAGATATCAAATGAGAAATAAGTCGTAATTTTAGGACTGTTTACGTTTGAAAGAGTAGTGTTTATTTTGGACTGTTTCCTGAAAGATTTTTAGGTTTTATAAGTTCAGTCAATTGTGAAAAAGCAAAGAGAGACACATCAATAAATATGTGTAATTTTTATATTTAACTAGCAGACCGGGCGAACTCCGTTTCGCCACCAGAGACACGTTTTTAACCGACTTCAAAAAAAAGGAGGAGGTTATCAAGTCGGTGCCAAACACTAAGCACTCAGTATTAAGCCCGTGCACCGACATCAAACCTATTTAATAAATAGCACATCTAAATAATATGTAGTAATTAATAATATCAAATCTATTTTATTTTTTACTTTTGCGTTTTTGAAGTCGGTTGTTTTTAACGCAGTTATTTTTATCTTTGCTATAAACCTCACGGAGCCCGAGACCTTTCCAACGAATGCAAAACCGTGGAAATCGGTTCGTGCGTTCTGGAGTTATAGCGTCAGGAAGAAAAACCTGACTTATTTTTATATAGTAGATAACAGTCCAATTAATCTGCGATAGTTAACGCTATTAAAGGCTATGAAGTTAATGTGTGAGTTGTATGCATAATGACTAGGTTTTTGAATTTGTAAAGTTACTATATTAGCATAATCTAGGTATCATCATATTTTTTTTAATTGTTTAGGCGATAATAGCAGCTATCGAATACAATGCGATACAATTAGTTTAGCAAGTTATTATTCATTTTCTAACATGAAAATATACAAAAAAGAAAGTCTTTAATTTATTCTCATCAAGTAACCATACACCAGCAATTTTCATTATTTTGGACTACAATTAAAAAGCTTAATTGTCAATAAAACAAAAGTACAGAACAATTTAATTCTCAGGCAATGAAGCGAGAATGTTCTTCCCACGTTTTTAAATGCATAATTATGTTATTATCTTTTACTTACTGTTATGATACATTTAGTTCACAAAATGTAAGCTTAATGTTTTATAATTTCAAAGAAATAATAACGCGATTTTAAGTTGATTGTTGGTCACCAGAGCTTTTATAGTCGAGTAAAAAAAAAATTTTTTTAAAAATGTTTAAATACAGATTAAACGTTTGGATTTATGATGCACGTTTTACATACATTTGGCTTAATCTATGATTATATTATAATTTATAAAGGATAATCTATATAATACATTAAGTGACTAAGGGCTGATTTTTCAATCCTTGGTTACCGTCTTGGTTACTTATTCGTCGAATAACGTATTAAAATACCATTTAAAAAATGTATTCTTTGCCCGTCTTTGACAGTTTACGGGTGACATTTTAATATTATTGCATAATACTTTATTGGGCGGATAAGTTTTAACCATGGATTGAAAAATCGGCCCTAACTAGACTAACAAATGAACACGATAAGGAGGAATATTTGCATTTTTGTAACGAATAAAATAATTAATTAATATAAATTGGATTGGTTTTCAGTAGTCAGCAAATGAGAAGAAAATAATAAGACACTTTTATTTACTGAGTGACAAAGGTATTTTTTAATGTCTAGTTTCAAGCGGTCATAAATAACGAAATCACATAATTTCATTCTTGAAATATAATATAATACATATATTGTACATTACATATTATAGAATTAATAGTTAATTAACATTCAGATGTCATGTTAACATTAACAAAATAATTAAATTCATGTTTATGAAACTTCAAGAAACTTTGTGGAGATTTGTAGATATAATAAAGTTTTCATCTGAATAAGATTTTGTGATTAAAATGTCAATTCAGTTAGGAGTATAAATAATTATATTTTATTGGCGTTGGACATTTGCTTAGTTGGATAGTAATTAAATATCTTTATTCGAAAGTTAGAGGTAGAGTGAACTAGAGCTAATGTGTACTTTAGAGTTTATTTATTTTACATAATTGAAAGAGGTTTTTATTATTATTTTAATTCAAGAGATTTGTGGAATTAGCAATGTCTACAATGCAGTGTAAAGGGTTATCTAAAGATTAATTCTATTTACGGAAATGTTTTTGCTTGTAGACTATCATGAATCATTTTTATAATTAACTAGCGCTCCGCCCCGGCTCTGCCCGTGGTACATGTTTACGTTTTTTCTCCATAAGAACCATCCTTGTACTTCATAAAATATTATAAATAAAAGCCAAAAATGAACGAAATCGGTTCAGCCGTTCTTGAGTAATGCGCTTACCAACACATTTAACGATTCATTTTTATGTTATAGAGATTTAAACTCGTGGATATAACACGATCCTAAAACTAATTAGAAGGAAGGAATAGCAGAAAACCTAAACAACGTCAAAGAAACCTAAACAAAACCTGTTTATAACAACTAAACGTTTAAAATAGCTGCATTAAAACAAAGAATTATATAACTTAATAAAGCGTGATTATGGTGTTATTAAAGTAACCAGATGGACGGACCACGTGTGTCCAATTATGAGACAAAGGGCCTTAGGGCATTGTATTTTGTTGACACTTGAGTGTACGTTTTCTAAGAGTTTAAATGTGTATGAAATTGAATCGTTCTTATACATTGGTGGTTGTGTTCTTGTGTTTTCCTGTTGCCCTGGTACTTGTTCAGTAATGAATTTTAATCGTTAAAAGATTAACTGGATACATTCGACGCAATGTTATCTTTTGCGAATTTAAGTTATTGCTCTATTTTTTACTGAGTTCTGATAGATTTTGTTAACTGTACATCTTTTTATTATTCGATTAATGTACTGGTAAATCTTCTATGAATATTATTCTTATTTCAACTTTTTGTACCTAAATAACGAAGTAAAGCTATATGCAGTCAAATGCCTGGCTATCTTTAATAAAAAAAAAAAGCTAAGTATATAAAAAAATCCTAAACAACCAGTTTTCACTGGTTGACCCCGCACAGGTTTTTCCTAGTGGGTTAACCAGGGATTTACAATTATATGAGTTTGTAAAAAATTGTGAAAACAAAATAAATAAAATTTTGAATTTGAATTTGATTTGATTTTTTTTCAGAAGCTTTTAAAAATATTATAGCAGCTCTGTAGCCATATAGACTAGTTGTTAAACATTGCATAAGAGGGACTATTCGCAAATTGCAGTATTAGTTCGTCAGCTAATGATCAAAGGGGGCAAAACGCTAATCGTATAGGAGGTAGCAACGTTGACAAGTGAGCATTTTAGTATAGTTGGTTCTTTGATATGCTGTTCCTCTTGCTATTTCGGTTAGAGTCCGGGCTGTCTGGCTGGTCGCAGTGGTTGCGTTTATTAGTGCGCATCTTATCTGCACAGGAAAATATCCTTAATTTAAAGTCATTTTTTTACGCGTAATTTTTAATCTTTTGCCTTTAGATAGATCCATCAGACATA
>CAJQZM010019949.1:0-13511 GCA_907164665.1 Colias nastes | reverse complement strand
AATTCTTTCTAATCTTATCCATAAACTCAAACAAAACCACAGACTCAAGAAAATTAAGTCAATTATTATTAAACAAACAGCCTACCTTCTACCTATTTAATATACGACTCAAGATACGGACAGAAACTATACATAAACTTCAAAATAGCCTCATAATATTAAGCAGTGACTTTTATCCATGCGGACATAAGAGTTAAAGTCTTCGCCAAGAACACGCTCACGACAAATTGCTTAACGTTTATGAATAGGATAAAACTTTTATTAGCCCATACAAAACAATGATAACAAATCGATGTTATCAGCGCAGGAAGTACGAAGCTTAGAAGATATAAGCTGCCATAAAACTGGGCTCAGGAACGAGATGGACCAATTTAGCGTATTTAACTGCTATCTTCGTTGAGATAGCGCACTGGGAATTATTAGTCTAACAAAATTGCGGGTGATTTTTCTCGTCTAAAGTTATTTACGCGATTGTATCTTTACAAAAACGTCTCAATTCAACTAACGAACGCTAAATCACCCTGGATTCAGCGAGATTTGTTTTAGACCCTTATTTGTTTGTGATTCAAAGTTATGTAATCGAGCTCGGATGAAAGATGCTTGATAAGTATTCTTCATTTACATTAAACTAATTAAAATATAGCTTCCTATGTCAATTGTTGAACTTTATTAATTATGATCTTTAGTATAGAATTTTATTCGTAATCTTATACTAATAGAATGATATATATTTAATAAAAATAAACAGATAGCGTGAACAAAACACTAACATTATTACAAAGAAACAAGTGAAATCGGAGCTCAAGAGTCGCTTTGAAATTCTTTGTAAAATAATACCATTAAAATGTCGTAGAAAAGGACTGAGTAAACGTTGAAAACAAACAAATATTGTACGGTGTGGGTGTGGCGAAATACGGGGTGTGGGCCAGTCAATGACCTCCACGTAATGAGTATGGTTTAAGTTCTAATTAAAAATTACGTGCGATTTAAAATACGCGTGCATGCGGGTTTGTGAAACATTTGTTAAATAAATTGTCCTTTGAATTTATTCCGCATGAAATATGTTAAGACTTGGGGTTGAGTCGAAAAAAGTATAAGTTCATGTCATGTTTTTTCGTTTGTCACAATCCGGTTGTGAGCTACGTGCTACGATGTTTTCGTAAATTTTTAGTATGAAATATTTGTTTTATAGTTTGCGAAGCTTAACAATTACCTATGGTATGCCACAGAACACAGTATATAAACGAAAAGTACCTAACATAATGTCACAGAATATAAATCATAATTAAAATCAAATCATAATTTCAAGAAAAGCACTGAATACTTTATCTCGTATTACAGTTTACATTATTCGATTCATCACCAATTCTAAAACTATTTCATCATATTAAAAATTCACGTTAATCATCTCTCGCATTGCTAACGATTTGAAATAAATCGTAACATAAATATAGAATGGTTCTTCATTGTGGTGTAAGGCTGCAACTGACTCACGGTTCCGCCGCCTAATGAAGCGTTTCCGTCACCATGCCCGGGACGTTCTGCATTCAATTTTAATTGTTCTTATATCGCACTTCGGAATAAACTGCGTACTGAATTTATGATATAATTATCTTTTAGAAATACGAGTCGTTGAAAACTTTTAAGAATTAATTATTATGTTGTAGCCCACATTGACTGCGCATGGATGCAAAATAATAATAAGAACATGATGCAGAATAATGAAACATAAAGTTAATATTGTAATTTTTACCTAAAATATAAATTTGCCATTCGTTATTAGATTATGAAAAAGAGATACTTTTGACTGAAAAATAAGTAGATGTTCTTACATTGTATCAAGAAAAATCTATCGCACGTAATATATTTTCTGCTTGGCACACAGACAGTCAGACAGTTGCTTTCTCATATTTTATATTATGATGAATGTATAAACGCTTCATAAACAAAGAAATAGGATTTTAAAATCATAACCATACTAAGTAATGTATTTATTTATTTATTTATTATACTTTATTGCATTGAAAATACATAAATACATATAACAAAGACAATACTACAGAAACAGCAAAGGGCGGCCTTATCGCTAGGTAGCGATATCTACCAGGCAACCCAACAATCAGAGGAAATTTAACAATATGATGTGGGTGAGCAAAAATAAGGCAATACTAACACATTGAAAAATGTACAAAATAAACCTATACAAAGCTAACTACTTACTAATAGTAATATAAAATACATAAAAATAATGGAATAAATAAATACATAAATACGATAATAATTATAATAAATAGTTATACATACAATACATACAATAAATAACCAATCCAAACCAATGTATCCAATATTACAAACATAATTTATACAAGATTTAACCACTTGGCTACGTTCCACAAGATGCACATATGAAAAGACAAATTAATTTTCATCCAACACTAGCTATCTAGATAGCTATATATATCTGCGACTTTATCCGTGCTTTATTAAAATTATCATTAACAAGAGCATATACCACAGCACTTCCAAAATCAACGAACTTTATGCATTTAAACTTTAACACCTTCGTAAGCTTTATACATTTCTTTAATGAAGCTTTCGTTATTTCTCTACATCTTAACTACGAGGACATTACCGAATATGCTAATACCCAAAAGTTTGGTCGGTGTTGACATTGCGTGACAAACAAGCAATAAAGTTAAAATGTCGCGGTAATAATATTAATTAGGAGTGTATTGTTCTACAAGATTTTCAGTAATAACTTAGTAATTAACTGCGAACGGATTAGAGTTGTAATCTGGCTTGACACCGTATCACACTTAGCCGCCTTGGCGGTATGGTAATTGGTTGAAGTTGTTGATGATTTACTACTAATATATTATCGCCAAGTTTCGAGGAGTTTGATTAAAATCATAGCACCTACTTATCAAAATCTTGTCTGTCATTTGATTTAAACTTTTAATATTATTAGCTATTAATAGAGGGACTTTTAACTTAATCATGGTCGCATTTATTGATTTACAATAAAATGTTAATTTGAAGGGATTTAACTGGTTGCAATTACATTCAGCTTTAAATTCCACTACGTTTACGTGCAGATAGTAGTGTGATCGGTAAAGTTTATATCGATGCCATAAACAATCGAGTGAACTGCGGGGTGAGGTGGAATATTTAGTATTTCATGTCAAATTACGTCAGTCAAGAGATTGACAGTGACGTGACTCCCGGACGGAGTAAAATCTCGTGAGGACGCAAATTATCGACTTTATTCTTCCAAACCGATATGTGTTTGAAAGTATTCTATATAATATGTATAACATTATTTAAATGTCTACGTTTGAACTGCTATGGAACCTAGATTTTTATGTCCTTGTTGAGTCAAGTTTTGTCAAATGTTACTCTTTGCCGTTGCTTTTTATTTAAAAGCAAAAAAAACATTACAAAGGATAAGATCAAAGGTAAAGTTGTAAGTGTATCTAACAAGAATGATAAAAGAATTCCACGAGAATCTTAACCTTTAGTCATTTGGGTACATCTCTGTCTTTCAAAGTTTGAAAAAGGCCTAGAAATTGAAAGGATAACAACGTATATAGAATAAGTCTGTAGAAACAAAAATTATGAGCCCTTTGTGTTTAGATTTCTACGTTATACTAATTTCTTTCGCAAACTGCACTTTATTTTTATTATTCTTATAACGTGCTTGACGTAATAAGAAACAGTTGCACACCATTCGAAGCCATGACGTAGTATGGCGTTTCCTCTTACGAGTGACTCATTCATTACCTGTTCTAGGTTCACATCTAGAAAATAATATCATTTCGTGCCTCTTAAATAGATTATCCATGATTCATCAGCAAAATATTTACTGTAATCAATCATACCTACTTATAATACAAAATACATAATACAATTACATATCTATCAATCATATAACTATGTCTCTTGTAGAGCAAAAGGTTTAAATTCGTTTCCTCATCCACTTTCTCTGACGAAATAGTAGCAACTTCCTGACTTTAGTACATCGGTTATTCTTAGCAAAAAAAATCAGGCAAAAGACAAATATTTTTCTTCTCCGCAATTATAATCAAGAAGAGGTTCTTTTATCAAACTTTAGGAGCCCGTTACACTGAACTATGCAAGTTTAAACAACGTAGGCGAGGAGCTAACGCGGTTATATCGTAAATAGACTAGAACTTACACTCACCGACAATTAAGTTAAACTCGCTTAACTAACAAACGAGCCCGCTAAGTGCTAACTCGGTATCAATAAATCACTTTGTATTAAACATGCTGGGAATCGTAACTGCTCTGTAATTTTATGACGTCTTATGACATTCATAAGGCTGCTTGTGGCAGGTAAATGTATGATTAAGTTAGAATTATTTTTACATACAACATATAACTACTACTTTAATAACGGTACAGAATTCCTTATATAGGTACATATGCTATTATATTCCATGACAGATAAAAAGGCAAATAATTGGTTCCTGTCATAAACTTAATTAAGCAACACGAAGACAAAACACGAATTAAAAAAACATAGAATGAATATTCAAGCATGGAGTGAAGGAGCAATGTACATGCGGGTCACCATAGTATTGTGTTTCAAGAATAATTATGTTTATTTACATTCCGTTTCGTTTTATTATAATTTATTAAAATTCAGGGACGATACTAATATTCCAGCTTTATAATTCACATAAAGCAATGTTTATACGAAAAAGTTCAGACAAAGAAACTCATAAATTATGGATAAATTTAACAGTACATTTACGTATATTTACATTTGGCAATTTAAGTACTTTCTAGCTAGTTACTTTATAATATGTATTTAATGAGCTCCTTGTCATGGTTCGTATATCATTTGCATATTTTTATACAGCCAGCTCTTATACTGCGCCTTTCTTTGTAGTGGTTTCGGGTTTCATACTAAATATTCAAATTAAGGATCTAACATATTATTACCTACGTACAATATAAGCTGGTGAAGCATATTTTATTTCAATTATTGCTTTTGTTGGCAAAAAGTTGACTTGAAATTCACCAACACAAGGCCTGCTCAATACTATCTCATGTTTTGTTTTTAGTAACGAATCTGAAACTCAAATGTAATCAAACCCATATATATATCAAGACATAATTCGCACACTACCATTCAAATATCCGACCATTTTTACAAGCTGTCAACTAAATGATATCACTTGGATAGCAAACTCTACAAAATTCATTTTTCGATACGTTCAGCGAAATAGATTACTAGATTTACTGCATCTAAGAATGACGACAATATCTAAAGTGACTTTTCCTTATAAGACGAAGAAAATATAAGATGGGTAGAGGCCGAGGGCTGTGTTTGAACTGGCCAGTGATCAGTCACTGTCAGCGATAGTGAAAATACAACTCGGTATTGCGAGAGATCGTATCTTTAATCGAGTTCAGCTTGAATCGATATGCTCTTAAATTTTTTCTTTCCCCACCAATGGCCAGTGATTTTTCTTACGCAAATAAAATATTACGTTTATTTAGTTTTTCACTATTTTAAAAAGATATAACATACAAAAGTATTTTTATTAATTTATGCGGTAGACTGAGGTGGTAGATATGACTTATCCTTTGCAGCTTCAAAATTCGTAATTTATGAAATAGAGCACATATACAGTTTTATTATAAAAATGTTATGTGCAGGTACAAATTGGAACAAAATTTATTACACACCCATTTTTAGAAAGATTTAACCTGAACCGTGCTAGGCGCTATATCACGTCTTAACTGCCATTTCACTCTTACCTTATTCAAATTTATCAATGAGCTTTACATTTTGTCCGATAAAAACGGCCCAGATCGAAGAGCGGAATTTATTACTTGAGTGAATTCAATTGCATTAAATACGAGATTTATAAGATTCTCTCAGCGTTCTTTCAGTCATTGCTAGTGACCCGTATTATGAGTGTGCTACAATGAATCAGATGATATCTTTGGTGCATTAAAGTATTCTCTGCAACTGAACGTTATTTTATATGGTTTTCAGTTAAAATGTTATCTTTTAGTCAAGATCCATTATAGAGTCAACTGAATAGATGTGTTTTATTTAATTTCATTAAATTGCCTAAAATATACTTGAATTTTAGTAACCAAAACAAAGCTGAAAAATAATATAGTGAAATATTATATTCAATAATCACAAACATCTCTGTGTTTTAATATTTTTAACAGCGGAGAGCATTTAAGCGGTCTAAAACATTTGAGAAAGTTAACAAAAGCAAATGGAGGACAAATGACAAGTGCAGTGAGATAGCAAGCCACAAAGTGCTACGGAGACGATGCGGGCGCCCTTAGTTTTTGCTGCGTGACTTTTTCCTTAGTTCAGTCGCATTTGCATCTTTATGTAACGTCGTGAATAAAGATGTTTCCTTTTAGAAGATTTATGCTACTGCAACTGCACACTCGCCGATAGCTTCATCTAGATAGCTATTGTGTCATGTGTGCTGTGAAGTTTCTCAGTTTTATATTTTATATGAAATTAGATAATATTAGTTTGTGATTAGATAAAGGTATTATAAACCTATGAAACCTATTGTATAATACTAATTATGTTTTATTGTTACAGTACCAGTGGCGATTGGCGACGATATTTTTAAGGCAAGAAAATAATCGTATAAAATTATATTTCCTTTAAACATGTATGCATTGCATGGCATCAATGAATCGGTGCGTCATAAGTTTACTTTTTTTCTCAAACAACAATGTGCACTTTATGCTCTACGTCAGCTGAATCATCCATTAATCTAGACATCATAGCGTCGCAATCGTAAAACAATTGTCGTATAATTTATAATCTCATAACCATATATCAAAAAGAACAATGCTATCGCAACCCGGCGTATTCAAACAATACCCCGGTTGAACGGATTATCGGAAATGACTTATCTTTCCTTTCCTCTTTACTATCCACGTAAAACCGATAAAAGCATATGTTGCAACCATAATCTACGAACTTTGGAAACTATTCTCGAAGTGTTATAATTTCTTTTCCCATTTTGTTGGTGTACTTTACTCGTCTGATTTAACCTGACTTTCAATTCGGAGTTTCTTCTTGCTCTATGTTACAATCATTCATCAGTTCAATTATCAGATACGATCTAATTTAATCTTTATTTACATCAATCATGAAGCTATCGTTTTTGGGCTGCCTTTATTCGAATTGTGATTCCGAAAGGCGTTAACACGAACAATAGTATCGACTTCGATCAAGTCGAACCTGGATCTATCCTCTGTACAACAATCATTGAAGTTTTATTGTATCTATGCTTACCAATTCAGTTCGAAACAGTTAAAAATTAGGAAACAGGTTGGCTCAAATATTATTATTATGAAACTGGCAAAAGGTGTGCTTTCCTGAACGCAATTTTATTAAAAATGTCTCAGACAAGCGCTACACGAGCGCCAACCCTCTGTTATAGCATTTGTTTCAAGGAATTCTTACACGATTCAAACGACATGAACGAGATACCACAAAAGTGTTTACAATGCGATTTACAAGGCTTCATCACGCGATTCAATTAAAAACTTCGCTTAAATAATGTATTGATATAGCGTCGGGTAAACTCTTTCTTTGATGTCTGCGGTCGCCATTTGTAACTGGACTCCAAATACATCAACAGATACATACAATTGAATGAGACTTGTAGGCATTTGGTCGGTCATTGTAAGCCACGTCTTGACGGAAAAGGTTTCTCGAAGGAACTCTTTTGTATCTGCGATCAATTTGCCGAATGATATCACTCGTTCAAAACTGTGAAAGTTGTATTGTGTATGTATTTTGGGTTTTAGTTTGACACATTTTGTGGACAATTGTTGGCGCTATTTTTAGAAAGAAGGGATACAAATATATTGATTCGGGATTGCTTAAACTTTTATATAAATGAAAGTTAGGAATTTTTATCACTTTAACTAAATTTAACTCTTCAATCAAACAAAGCATGAAAAGATTAAATCAAACTCAAAATTATTTTGAATGTAAAATATCTTCAATAATAAGAATAAAAAATGCGATGCGAAGAAACGCACTCTTATCACAATTCTATGATCTATCATTAAATAATCAATGTTTATAATATTATGCTAGGAATACATCCGCGATTATAATCCGAATGTATTTTAAACGCTCAAGACAAGTACTTATTTAGAAACGCTACAGAGAATCTCTTAACGACATAAGACGATAAATCGTTCATTTCCTACGCCGAATCCCATAATCCGATTATGTTATGTATTTTGCAAGATTCCAGAAAAAATTTATAAAGCAAAACCGTCAGACTATGGCGGATATTTGCAAAAGCGGCGGTTACTCTCAACACAGGCTGTAAACATACGGTAACTAGTTTGTTTACTTTACGTACAGGGCAACCAAATCTGAATTTTGATAGATTTCATAAAGCCGATACCAAGCTTGTTAGAGCCGTACTGAGTGGCTCTTACTTATTTGAAGAAATTTGAACAATGTTTTATGATTTTCCGTAATTTGTAAATGTACATTTTTCTCACTTGATAGACATATTGTTCCGTACAATAAGTGATAATAATGATGATGTCAATTACCTATTTTATATTATTTTTATAATATGAGTACATAGTCAAATTCTCTGAAAGGCGAATACCAATTAACAGATTCTTTAATTGCTTATTTTTACGTTTTGTCCGCCTGAATTGAGTAGATTTTGAGTTTTATGAGACTATTATTGCACCGCCGCGGCCGAGCCGATATGAATTTTAATGGTACCAATTTTTTCAAAAACATAAACAAATTCTTCTTAAATAAATATTCCAGCGAATTCCGCTTAGTCTTTTATTTATTGTGAGTTAAAAATCTCTTTTCACCAAAGTAGGTACCAACGCTGTAGAATCAATTGTTATTAAATTAATCTTTTCACACAAAAAGCCTGCGCCAAGGCCCAGACTTACACTGCTGGATTAAAAATAAAAAAGCGTAGTGGCCGTTCGTATTCCCCACCAGTATGTCCCGGCGAGGGGGTAATCATCGGAGCGTGCACAGCACCCGTCTGCCATCCCTCTGTTTACCCGATCCACAATAACTCCATTGTATGACTAACTTTTCACATTGTAAGGGTTGCTAAGAAGCTACGAAACGCTCCAACCCACTATTTACTATCTAGACCGATCACGTATCTAACCTGAATATTTTCAAAGTGCACGGTAGAAAGCGCAACGCCTAACCCTATTAGGCTCAATGCTGAACAATCAAAGCTATCAACGCGATCCATTAGATATTTCAAATAAGGCTAACTGAGCGAAATTATAACTGTATGCACGGATCAGACAACCACGCCCCGTTGGCAACAATACGAAAAAGCACACAGGGTATTTAGATGTTTAGTGCAACGGAATACGGGCTACTTTAGCTTAATCCAATGGATATACATTTAGTTCTGTATTGTGTGTAAAGTTTGCCTTGCGTAGAAATGCTTGATAGGGATCAAGCCCATCGATGAGATATTTTTCTGATATAAATATTAAGGTGGACTAGAGACTGTCCGATTCTCGATGCGTTGAAAGTTAGTTTAACCACAAACGGCTCTCTGTCAGTTCCTCGAAATCAGGAATTACTGTGTGATAGCCCTGTTTCAGTCTTTATTAGCGAAGCTATAGAGATAAGCTAAGTGTACGATATCTCATCAGTACTTTCAATGATTTGCATTCATTAGCATTGATTGGATATTATCAATGCAGTAGTGACTTCCTATTCTATATTGTGTTATTGTTGGCAATATTTTTATTATTATGACCTAGTTTCATATATTAATAACTAATAAGTTAAAAATTATATTTTCATTCCCAAAATTACATATTACAATAGCCCAAATTTTATTCTAGCTCAAAACTTTAGCATTCAATCCACACTAGCAACTACTTCAGTCTGAAAGAATCACACACACGTACGAACTTTGTATTTGTAATAGCAGTGCGATAAAAAGCAGACGGTCACAAAAAGTACATAAAGCGTTTGACTCAATAGCAATTTACTCACAGTTTTTTATTACTTTTCAATTACAGAAACTACAGAATGGAACTGTTATTGGAAATTCAACTCGCAATCGAAAAGGGACTTCTTAAACAATGTTCTCATCTCTTAACTCTTTGATCGAAACTTTCATGAAAGGGAATGATTGATAAGTTCATCGAGCGATCGAATGAATAAGAGATCTACTAATAATAACATTGTCAAAGTCCATTGTCCGCCAGGTTGACCCAATTACGGTCTGCGAACACCACATTGGAGCGAAATTGTTCGATCTATCTACGGAAATTAAATTTTCTGAATACCCGTTCGTTCGATTCTATAGAAAGCAAAAGTGTACCACGACCATTTAAATTAGATCCCTTACATTATTCAGTGTCATCACTCTGTAAGGATTAGGGTTCTTTATGTAATGCGAGCGGAGTATTATTTACGGATTCGTTTAAATTTTCTTCGCGAAGACAGCAATGAAGACAGTCTTAGCGTGACAGAAGAAATTGATACAACCATGTGAACGGTGGACATTTTATTAAGTGTTATGGTTCACCGCATGTTTGGTTCACAGTGGTTGACGGCGTGAGCGTAGAGCCTGTATTCCTGGGTTCGATGTCCGATGGAAAATAACAAATAATAACTAGATGACCACCTTCTTATCTTAAAAAGAGAGCTTATTTTACATATTATATGCTTATGATATGCTACGTTTATGTCGATTGTATGTAGGTTTTTACTCGTTTATGTTAAGGCATTGAACATAATATAACCATCATGTCCAATTGTTCGATTTTCGCCAGAAAATCTTCAAATGCGTGAAAACCCACAAGACATTGTGTATTTGACGTTCAAGCTGGTATCATTTGTTATTCGCAGACCAAAGAATGATCAGCCCACAATCGCTTGAGGTACGTTATCGATCCCACCGTTGTGATATTTTTAACCCTGACGAAGCATTTCTTTCGGAAAACGTTTCAAGTTTTTGTGATCCTGATATCCAAAGTGATAGGGAGTAAATCTCTAGAAATTAATATATCTACGGGCTATTATTGAATTTGGAATTTCCTTTCATCACTTTTTCCTTGATACGTCTTGTCTGAAAAATGATACCCTTAGGTACTATACAGTATAATTTATACACATTAGGTACATGTTCTATGATTTTGACGAATTAACTCATTTTCATCTTAAAGAAAATATGTGTCCCTATAGCAGATACATAATATACCTACTGATGATAAAAAAACGTAGAGGCATTACAATATAAAAAAACTGTATAAAATAAATCAAAGGATAACGCATGACATTTTCTAAGTCAAAGACCCCTCGGGTCGCAATAGGTATGATTAGTGGAGCTAAGTGCAAGTGCAATTGTCCTGTTGCTGTACAAACAATGCGGGAGCCAATCAAACGGCCGGATGGCAGTAATTAAGATCTCCACAAGTCATTTGCGGCCTGCAAATATACTCACACGCTTGGGGTTATAATTAAAACAATAAAGTTTATGCTTGCGTATATTTCAGTTGAAATAAGCGTTGTCTGTTTAAAACGATTGTATCCCTTAGAATTTAGATGATATGGCACGTTTTTAAGAAATATATAGCCAAACAATAAAATTATTTACACTTCATATTCATCAAGTATAGAAATATGAAATAACTCATCCACATACGAAGAGATAGTAGTCAAACGTAAATCCTTCCTGATACTAATTAGTCACATGAATACACATAAAATCCAAAGCTTTTTAATCACTCGGCATAACCTACATTATTAAACTAACTAAACCTTTGATTTAAAATCATAAATAAAAGCAAAGCAGTAAACAATGCAGGTCTGCAAAAGAATAAACGCAAAGCAGAAGGGAGTTAATTAATAAATGCCTGAAAAAAAGTTAAAAAATATCCAATATCAAGTATATATAACATACAAACATGCTTATTAAACCTTATTAGCTTCTTTGATATTGGAAAAGATACTTGATATCATTTAATTATGAACTCGTTCTTAAGTAGGTACACTTATTTATATAATTCATACTCGCCCACGTACAATATGTATTGATATACTAGCTGTGCTCCGCGGTTTCACCCTCATTGCTCCGCTCCTGTTGGTCATAGCGTGATGATATATAGCCTATAGCCTTCCTCGATAAATGGGGTATCTAACACCGAAATAATTTTTCAAATCGGACCAGTAGTTCCTGAGATTAGCGCGTTCAAACAAACTCTTCAGCTTCATAATATTAGTATAGATTTAGAAAACAAATTGAAATTTCCATTCGTAGAGGTTTCGCAAATAAATTGAACAGAATAGCTACGTAATTATCGATTCCGAAAACCTTCAGAGGTTTGAAACTTGTTTGAAAGTTTTTGGCAAACTTTGAAATTTATCTAGCCTGTATATTTGGTTGAACTTTGTAACCGCCAGCACGATACGCTGCCTACACGAAACCAAATAAAACCACTTGGGGCTTTGCATTGATCCGCTGAATATGAACATTTTTTACATTACACAAGAATATCTCGTTATCTTGTAGCTTTAGTATTGTTTACACATTCCACGTAGTTTTAAAGAACACTACGACATTGTTTTCCAAAAGTTTTGACACAAGCAAAATCCAAACCAATTTTTGAAACGAAGACTCCTTAAAAAATTAAATTGAAAGTGACATTAGAGTAAAAATATTATTAGCAAAATTGAGTAGTTGAAAATAAAATAAAAAAATTCATAATTAAATACCTCTACTTAAAAACTCTACCTGACTTTTAGTTCCCGTCATACCATTTTAATATCTTAGCAAGTTTATAAAATGCTTTTAATAGCCCGATAGACATAAAACTCCCGTCAAGACACATTAAAATATGTCGCAGTGCGCTGCAAAAAAATTAATCCCGCTCGAAATGACGTACTCTTATAGCAACACCACGTCCCGACGAAAAAATATGAAAGAAATGAGCGAGCGAGCTCCTAGTTTTATTAAACGTTTTTCCATCGCCAACCATCATGTGCCAAACAGCTGCTGCATACGGTTTTTTACCAACTTGAACTTTTGACCTCGCTCCGCGATCATTCATGTGGGAATCACTTTTTATACGGAACCCATAGAGCAATTTTAAAACTTAATGACTAGAGCAAACGACCCAGATTCGCTCGCACGGCTGTTAAGTTATTTCAAGTGGGTGCTGCGCTTGTAGTTATAAATTAATTGGTTGGAGTTTTTTGGGAATTAAACTATATTGGTGTGCAACGGAAATAACAGTTTTGACACGCTGCCAAAATAATAAAATGCAAAAAATTTCCTCTTCAATTTCATTGTATGTAAGCCCTATTGAACATTTTCATATGCATGCTTTTCGCTAAAAAAGGCAGTCAAGCGTGAGTTCCACTTGCTCATCGAGGGTTCCGTCCTTCTGAAGCTCTCTGAGGTTAGAATATTCACTTGTTTTCCAGAAAATTATGGACGAGCCTAAGTAAAGAG
>CAJQZM010019948.1:0-19968 GCA_907164665.1 Colias nastes | reverse complement strand
AGCCGTAGAATGAAAGTTGGTAATTTATAAGATTAATTTATTGTAAAATAAACTACTTCATTTTACTTAAACATAATATTCTATTTATCATTCATTGACTTATCATAAACTTTTGAGTCTAGTACCTAAGTACCTATTATGTGAAAATTTTGAAAAAAATGTTTTCTTTAGGAAATTATTAGCATTAATTACTTTGTCTTGTCATTAATTTATTTACCTACTTGGTAATAATCGGTCGAACACTTGTTTAAAGTTTATTTTCCTTGTCTTTTCCAGGTAATCTAAATTATTTAATTTTTGCAGTAGGTACCTAATTAATTCATTTCGGCTTGAACAGACAAGGCCATTAGGTGAAGCGAGATTGCCAAATATGGGTGATCTGTAGATATACATAATCCACAAGGAAGCATCACATATTTTGCTGTAGCTTCTTATGGGTAGGTGAACGAAGTGCCTTAAACTACCTAGCCAGGACTGCAAACTGTAAACTGTCCATACCCAAGCACCACTCAGCAGCTTTCAAGGGTAGCTTTCGATACAATGCCACTGTGGGCTCTTTCAATTTATGCGTTTCGTATCGGACCGCTGCCGCACGTTTTCCGTGCCGCTAGTTATAACCCGCTGCCGTGCCGTTGCAGTACGGTAGCAGTCCGTTACCAAAATCTTAAATTGAAAGCGTATCTGACTGCCGTGCGTTTGTATGCTAGTGCTGTTTTAAATTTATTTGACACCAGTTAAGCCATGGACTATGACGAAGAAACATTACTGTTAGTGCTCTTGTTGAAAAACATCAAACAAAAAAATAAACAAAAACTACGCCTCCGTTATTCCGTATTTCAACTGTCCGTCCGTATTATTACCACGACTGACTTATATATTATAACCTTAAAACGCGCGTATTTCTGTACTTGAGTACCGTAGAAATGTAAGATGATTGAATTAGATTAGACCAAAAAGTAAATTTTTAGAGCACAAATATTCTCTGTCAAATCATACCGATATATCGATATTTTTTAATAAAAATATCAATATCGATATTTTCAAAAAACATTGATTCGATATATATCGATACTTTATAGTTTATTGCATTTCCGACATCCCTAATCCCTATGGGACTTGCGACGTTGCCGTCCTGCTGTCGAGCGTTCGCGGTACGGACGCCGCGCTGTTGCCGCACCGTGCATTTTGTATGAAAACCGAAAACAAACGACCGGCCGTGCGCCTACGACAAACGCACAGCTTCGGCACTGTAGCGGTCCGATACGAAACGCATAAATTGAAAGAGCCATAAGTGTTGGAACAACATTCCACCACCATTTAACCAGTTTGACAAATATTAATAATTTTCGTTTCCAATACCGGAGACATATTTTAAAATCCTGTTCTATTAACCCTTAGTGCATTTGTATCGAATTACAGTTTACACATAAACTTTAATTAAATATTTATTTTATTTACTGGTTATAATATAACATAACATTATATAGACCTTTATTTTCTGCCTATTTATCATTATAATTATAAACATTGTAAGTATATGTTAACGGAAATGTATGTAATCCGTCATTGTATAAAATTCCTAGGAAATGTATGTAATTCCTAAAATCGCACGGAAATGTGTGAAATAAATTATTTTATAGTACCTACACATTTCCTAGGAAATCCATACATTTCCTAACTAACAGTCGTAAATGTAAAACATCTAAGATATTGGAAGGTACGCGGGACGAGGGGTATGTATGTCGCAATCGGATTGTATAATCCGCCGAATTACAAACGGCCGGCATTTTGTAATATGCCGAAAATTCGTAATCAGAATTTTTTGGTTTGGATAAGGGAGTGGGTTAGGTTAGGTTCGTGTTTTTTAGAACTATACAGAAATAGGAGCCCCACTTCGTGGGGCTCCGTCGGCTCGCGACCGTCTTTTTGTAGAATTTTTGAAAAAGACGAATTTCGGCATATTACAAAATGCCGGCCGTTTGTAATACGGCGGATTATACAATCCAACTGCGACATGTACACGGGGACAGCAGGACGAGGGGACTGATTACTTAATAAATGAAAATTTGATTTGATTGAATATAAGTTGATTTAAGAAATGTTAATTAGTAAGATAATATGAACATATTATTATTATTTTACGGATAAGACTGTTACCCGATTGTCTCAATAAGTGCTATAATAAAAAAAAATAACAACGTGTTTTATTACAGAAATCATTTACTTTATATACATTTCCTAATACGATATTGGAATTATATATAATTCCAAGGAAGATTATACATTTACTAGGATAAGTATGCATTAAATAGTTTATTAAACAATATTTTATACATTTCCTAAGTGGCATCGGCATTGTACACATTTCCTATTAGTTTGAGACCCATTCGTTAAAAAGTCTTCAAATAACGTTTGTTTTATTATCTCGAAACTGCAATTAATAAAAAATGAAAATAATTTTTTTTTTAATAATTAATAAAAAATATCCTGTCCAGGATTTTCCCAGTCAACCCATTTTTAATACACTTAATCTTATATATAAAAATGAATCGCAAAATGTGTTGGTAAGCGCATAACTCGAGAACGGCTGAACCGATTTCGATAATTCTTTTTTTATTATATTTCTTGAAGTACGAGGATGGATCTTATGTAGAGAAAACGTAAACATGTACCACGGGCGAAGCCGGGGCGGACCGCTAGTTTATTATAAAATTGGTCTCATTCTATTATCACGCCGTTGCATTTCGACTTATATTTGGATCTTAGACCACTAGGATTTGTATACAATTCCTTGATTTCATACATTTCCGGTAACATATATACATAATTTCATTTTATTTATTTACATTAAGTATATACATAATTACATACTGATATTATATCTACCTATATTACATGTTTTAACTGATGTATTTATTTATTAGTATTTATCATATTAATAGAAATACATATATCTTTCACATAATATACTCATGTTAAATTATCATTATATACAATTCTAGACTGAAACTCCAATAGTCACTTGGGGTCACTGAAAATCAGTGGTGGTGAGGTATTAATCACCTTGCCATCATATACTGAGTTGGCTCCATTTGTCAGGTCACTCACTGCCACATTACAGTTCTTAGGAATAAGATTATTTTTATTTAATTATTTTTCTTTTTATTTCATTTGTTTTTCCTTTGTTTATAAATGTATCTCGTGTTGTGATCTTGACAATAAATGTGTTTTATTTATTTATTTAATGTCTCTTACTGCATGCTTTTCATGCAGTTGTCCGCACCATATGTATTGTGGTCTTTGTTCATACACACTTTCTCCAAAGCCCTGCTTTGGTCTTGTTTGATGTATAAGCTCCTGTATATTAGTAAAATTTAATCAAATATTTAATTCTTATTTCTTGAAATTTGGTATAGTATTTTTTGTGTGATACAAATCAAAACCAACAATCAGGTTAGGTAGACTACAATTTACAAAACTGGCAGGGTCGCCATGCAATGGTTGGTGGTTAATGAAACACTTGACTCGACTGTAAGCTTGTATTGAACTGCTTAAACTGTAGAACAACAGGACTATATATTCTATGATGCACACATACAATAGATTACACACTACACTGTAAACTGTAGAATTAATATTAAAGACATAGTTCATTATATTTTGTAGTCTTTGATTATTTATACAACAGACTAGAAATAAATACTATGTATGCGATTATACCTATTCTAGCCATCCATTTTCGTGTTCCTTAAAATTAAGTACATCTTAGTCAAAGGGCAACTTATTGTGCCCTTGCACGTAATGCACTCATAATTTCAAGTTGAATGTTTGTCATTCTTTATGTAGGTACCAAACACAGTCACGGCCACGGCGCTCATTCCATTTTACTGGTATTTAAAACAGATGAAATCCTTCATGATCCCATATCCTTCTTAGTAGCAAATGTAGAAATCCCTTTCTTGTGTCTACAATGTTTTTGTGGAGAATCGTATTATTATTTACATTTGGGATGGATTAATTATTCTTCTCCTCTCTTGAACAAATTTGTTATTGCGAACGTAAGCAATAAGTCTGTAATAAAACAATCTTATATTGGGTTACAAATCCATAAACCAATCATTAAAAATCATGTTTGTAAAAATTTATGTTCAGAGAAAATATCAGTTTACCATTTAAAGCTTATTTTCTGCCTGTAGATTCTACATAACCTCACAGTCCATCCATAAACCATATTTAGCACTTATTTTTAAAATATTAGTCAACAATTAAAAACGAAAACAAACAAAGCTTCTCGTTTTGGTTTTGACAGAATCTCGTAAATAAACTGAACTAAATACCCAGTCATAATAATGTACTCTGTGGACTGTGACTAAATAAGTCAGTTTACTTTGCCTAATTAAAAATCCGAGTAGGTAGGTACCTACCTATATAATATTATCACACTAAATTATGTTGACACTTGACGCCACAGACTTGAAAATAAAAGGTACGTGTACATATATTTACATTAGTGCCATCTAGTGGCTCTGGAAGGAAAAGAACATCAAGTCTGTGTTTAACGTGCCATCTAGTGTGTTAAAAGCAAAAGACCAAGAGATATTATCGAACATGTAGTACGTTTTTCCCCCACTGGCGCTTTAATTGCGGAAATTCATAGTGCAACTTTTTTTGTATGGAGTGAACCGTCTGTTGTATACGTAGTATATTATTATTAGTCTGTGATTATACAGTATCGTTGTACAGGATGGTCTTTTGTCATGTATGAAATTTCATGAAATACCATATCTTTTAATTTCATGACACGATAATAAATAGGACTATCATGTATATAATAGAATTATAGGTAAATATCTTAGTTCTCAAATGTCCCAATCGTATTTTATAAACAGCACTTGCATTTAAATACAGTCTAAATAAAATAGTGTAATTGTTCTTACTTACAAGGCACTTGATCTAAATGCTTCTACAATTAGGAGCAAGGAAATTAGATACAATTAGACTTCGGGAGCTTGCATCCGATTCGAGTCAGAATTCAGTTTAAGGATGCTCACATTCATTTCCACCGTTCCACGTTCAAGTTAATATATTGGGAGGTATAAAGCAACTAAGTTGACGGCGATTCGAACAATAAATTGTCGAAAATCGTATTAAATTCGAAACTTATACAATGTTATGAATGATGCGCATTTCTTTCAATAAAGATGAGTTACGATTACCTTCCACCCGATTGAATCTCTGTAGAACTGTGGAATACTTTTTGCTTGACCAGAATTTTTCTTTGTGTTCCCTTTGGAGGTACATCGCGATGACTGTGGCGAGATAAATCGTGGCCAGGATCTCTTTATTTGCACCACAAACAGTCAACGTTTGAACGGATAAGGCAGCGGGTTTTTCTATAGGAGGTGGTCCGTGGTCATATAAAATCATAAAGAGAAATTCAACCGCAAAGAGGCAAAGATAGAAAATTTTCAGACATTAAGAAATTAGTTTATATTTAAATAAGTCTATATATAGCAAGAGTGTATATATGTATAGAGAGTAATAGAGAGGCTAATAAGTATCAAATGGTTATATCGTTTCATCAATTTTTGCGATCAAAACTAGGTTAAATGAATTATTGTGATTATGTTGTGGCAGGCTCGTGTAGTGATATTGTGTTGGAGATTTATGATTTTCTGAGACAGCTGAGGTCGTAAATGTAGTTACGAGATTAAAATTGTTAGAGGAAAGTTTTAGTGGAAAAACTTGCAGATATTGGCTGTCGAGCGCGGCGCGTATCGAGCCCTTTGTTACACTTGATTTGTTATTCCTTTCGTTAAAACTTTCAGCGAAAGAAACGGAAATTTGGTTGGAAATACAGATTTGCCTTTGTATTGTATACGAATGGAAGGATAAGTTAAATAATAGCTTTATAGAGAATCAATTTATTCCTTTTAAGATTATTTTTCCTTTGATTTGACATGACAATAACATGTAAGTATTTAGGTTGAAGTTAATATTTATACAAGTACAGACTATATCATTGCGTATAATATGATATAAATATATATAAATATATATATATACTCTAATATATCTAATGAATAATATTTTATTTTCTATCTCTAGTGTAATAAGTCTTAAAATTAAGTTCTCAATGTGATTTATTCCTTTTAAACGCGTAAGCAAGCTCGACTCTATCTCTTTTTACCCGACTTTCCAATAATAATACAGGTTTTCAGGGTGTATGTCTAAATATTGAAAACAGATGAATTGAAGATTTTGTTTGACTTGTTGTAGAAATTAAGCAATATTAAATTGTTGTCATGCCTTTTGTTATTGAATATTGGGCTTGTTAATATTTAACTTGTCGGGTCTCGAGATATTAAAACTTTGTCATGAGGCTAAATAGATTAAGGAAAGTTATCTTAATCTTTTCCAACATTAAACTCATAGAACGTTAACAATCGTCGTTATTTTATTGAGTTACATAATAATTTAGTTATGGGCTATAATATTTTACGACAGTGACGTCACAAGGACATTGCATTATGATATTTGGGCCATTAAGGGCTCATATTAGGCTTAATGAAGGGCTCACATAAACACATTTTGATGCGACACACATAACAGAGAGTTTATTGCGCTTGCACTTGTAATATGTGCGATTTATTGGCTCTACATTTTTACCCTCGTCTCGTGGAAAATGTTCCTATATGGGTGTATTATTGGTGGTCTTAGAGAAGATATAATATTATATAAATAAAATATTTGGATTTGTGAAAAAATGATATCACAGTTATTTAGGTTTTAAATAAATTTCCGATATCTCTACGTATAAATATTTCAGAAAGCTCTTCACTATTTTCATGAGGTTTTCATTCCATTGTCTCCGGGCTATAAATATAAAAACCACATCAATCGCATTATTCATTTCTATACAGAAAATTAAACGAATTTATTAAATATCATAGCAGCAAAAACACTCATAACGTATTGTAAAACACGGATTTTCACTAAAAGTGTAATTCACATTCGGCCGAGAGCTCAAAGTGTGAAATAAAAAGCGCAGTACAATCGTCCAGTGAACAGCGAACACTTGGCGCGACAATTTTTTTAAATAATCCATTTTTTAGCACTTGTGTGTCGACGACATTCAGAGCTCGATAAATTGTTCAAATCTAGCAATTGTCGACGCTCCACTGTTGTGTATGATAGTTAGCTGAATTTTTGTGAACTACATATATTTTTGGATGCACAAGTGTTATGTACAGAGTGCTAGTTCTATGATAGTGGAAAGCTTTTATATTATGATTTATTATCTTTATTGTTCCAAAACATATTCATTGGACGTTCGAATATAAAGTGACCCATTTATTCTTCACCTTAACCTAGGGTAAGTATGTAAGATTGAAGTCATAAAAATTAATCAATTCAAAGCAGTTTTATCATTGAGGTTTATCATAAAGTTATCTTAATAGATATAGACGTCAGCAATAACAATTTATCGAGCACTTTGGGTGCGCAATAAATGCAATTTACATCTGTTTCACTGATCTATTTTCTACGCGAGCATGTATCCGCGTTTTATGTTCCTCGACTTTTTTTATACGGAGATCGAACGCAAACACGCAAATAATTTTTGTATAATATAATGTAACAGTTTATATATCAGTTAATACAGAATTAGCGAGTACATCAGAACGTAGCAGAAATGCAGGCGATCGTGTGCCAAGTCGGCACTCGGCAGTCGCAGCTCACATCGGATATATTATACATTACGTGTCATAATAACAATATGAAGTAATTAATGGACTAAATCTATATTTATACGCCAACATCGCGATCTAATTGATTGTCTGATGCGGAGTTTATTCGTCTCGGATGACAAGGCTTTTTATTGCCGTTCTGTAGTTAAATGGAATGGAATTTTCTACTCGGGGGACGTTTGTTATTTCGTCTTTCTAAATAGCCGGGATTTGTAAAACTACAAGATTTGCTGGGGTGCCAAAGCTGGGGGCGGTTCTGAAAATATCAAGTACCTACTATGAGTACTACCCTTTAATTGAACTTGAGACTCTTTCTATATTAGCTCCATATAACTTCATTTAGAGAAAATATTATAGAATCTATTTATCTTATCGTTTTTTTCTATTTTACGAGGGTAATTACCACCGACATTTTTATAATTACGATACAGAATATAAAGCAGATAATAAATCAACATATGTCTCGCATGTTGTCACAGTAAAATGTTTAGGGAACCTTTGATGTTAAACAGGCTAGTTAGGAAGATAAAAATTGGTATAATTAGTTACGTCCGTTGTTATATTAATATATTTTAGTCTTCAAAATTTGTTCCAGAAATACAGCACAAGCTTAATCAAAACTGTTAATGACAGGTGCAAGGTAAGCATACAAAGGAGTATTCTCTTACAGCCAGTGTTGTTATTATTAAATTAAAGACCTTTTACATTAAATTCTGTTAAGAAATACTGAGTTCTACTTCACAGGAGCTTTTACGGTGTATCTAATTCTTCTTGTCTCTTTTATCTGCTTTTAAACGTGAGATTTGACATATTTTTTAATACACATATTTCTCCACTTCTTCGAAACACACGTCCCAGGTAACAGTCATGTTTATTTCAAAACAAACACTTCAATGTTTATTTATACGCACAGATATTGCACATTCCCAGTGATGGATGGATCCCACGAATGACGCTCGGGAGTGACGTATCCGAAAATGGGTCTTATTGCAAACAAAAAACACAACAAAAAGGTCAAAATTTCCCTGGCTGGCAGGGCTTTCTATTCTTACTTAGCTAATGAGTACAACGAATAAGATGGGACATCACTGGAATTAGTTCGCTCTCGTTCAGACCAGGAAATTTCAGGCTTTTATTTGCAGCTAAATAATTATGCTTCAAAACGATGATATATAAATTAGATTCGGGACAATGACACGGAGGATTCTACAGTTATCAGATTATTGTGCATATCTCTACTCTACTAAAACCGGCGAAGGTAAGGGTGAGGAAATATATTGTTATGCAAGTATTCAGTTTCAGTTTAATACGTTAACGACTTATTATTAAACTCTCGTGCAGAGCAGGAATATAGATCTTAGTCAACTATTCAACGGTTTACATATTAAGAAGTTCCCGAGATAATCAGCATAATTCGCTCGAAGGTAGCAATGAAACAATGGAGATAAGAGCGTCGCGGAGTTACGGGCGCGGGCCACGTACACGGAGAGACAATTTATTAAATCGACTCGTTTCAATCGCGATAACGAAGGATTTTGGAACTTTTTGAATCAATTTTATTAACTTCCTTCTCCTTTTATTGTTTTGTATACTGTGTTTCCGATGGATAATCTAGATTTATAAGGTTTAAGGAGTTATTTATCTTGTCGCAATACCGTTTGGATTTTTATCTGACTTTTCTATCGTGTGATATTCAGATCTATATACTCAATTTGGGACAAATCTTAAGAGCAATCGAGCGTTTCTAAAAACCTACACAGACAGAATATTGAAGATATACTCGCAAGATAAGTCGCTTAACCGAAGGTCAGCTTGTAAAATTAGGGCTATAAAGTAGCTCAGGTAGTGTGGATCGGGTTGAGAGGCACAACGAGGCTCTCGACGTTAAATAAGGCGGCATTACGGCGATGTGACCGCCGGGAGCCGTTCCTGGGGTCTGTAGAGCAACTGTACGACGCTATCTGTCTACATTGCTTTGTAAGGGATTCTAATGCCTTGTCAATAGGTGTGTGGTGGGTTAAATGGACAAATATTTAAGCTTTTAAAATAATATAAGTACTTGGAATATGTTTGTAAGAAGAGCGAGTTATAGAGACATTTAATATTGTTTGTAGAGTCTAAATTTCGCATTTAATTTTGTGCTATGCTCATAGAGGTATTTAGCGTGAAATAATTATGAATTTATTATTGTTAAAGTCTTGATAAAACATTGTTTGACATAGTATTTCAAAAGAACTCAAGACGAATGTTTATTGACGCGTCTACGTGTTCATAAGATTATATTATAGTAACTTTGGAACATGAAAGAGATATACTCGTACAGTACGCACCTACAATGTAAATGATTTCTATATTAAGACGCAATCATTCGCAACAACAAATCCTAGTAAATTTATTACAAATGTTATACAATGTTTGAATAATAAATAACCAAGAAATCCAATGGTTGGTACGTTTTTTATTAGCAAGATTCGATAGCAAATTCAAATAAACCGTATGAAGGTAAGATGGGCTGGTAAAACGAGCGGGTTTCAAATTTAGGGCCAGTTTTATCCTTTCTGTGCGGTCGGATGATGTTCTTTATGGTCTCGCAGCTAAATAACTTATGAATAAGAACAGCTTTGACACGCATGCAATAGACTACTAGTAGTACACTATAAAAGCTTTATTAAGGCAATTTTTATATTATAAAATGCTCTTCGTTTTCCAATATTTCATACCTAACTTTTTTTAATCTTACACAAAAGTTCTCTTATCGTCACATATTCGTACTTGAACAAGATTGCGAAAAATATAGAGGATACATAAATGGCTGTTATTTTGTGTCATGATGTCTATCTTGTGTATAAAATCATAAAATGTCCACAATAATATGTCAGAATAACTTCCGTGTACGCATGATAAGTGTTGCAATTTCTCTCATTGTAAAGCTTCCTTTTAAACAAATAGTATAAGCTGTACTCGAGACAAATAGCCTCAATTCTGACTCTTGTAATATTTCCTGTTTCTTCAGAAAGAATTCCTTACAGTAATTTTGTTCCACAATTAATTTTATCTGAGGACAGTTCTGGAGGGGTGCGGGGTGAAGTAGAGGGGGTGGGGGAGGCGCGCTGATGACATTTGCAAGTCCTTTGTCCGTGACGTCAGCAAGCAAACCGGGGTGTCGTCCGTTAAGTGATTTAGCTCACCTAGAATTAGTGCCCCGACTCTGGCTAATTCACTTTATTAATTAGTGGTCAAGTCAGCCTCAGATTCCATTATGCCGGGCGCGTTGTTACCACGAGTTAAAGATACTTCTAAAGTACCAACGGCTCACCAATTCATTGAAAGAGCAACGGTTTTTAGTAAATAATCACAACTTGGTTGGAACTTGATATGGAAGCTAGTCCTCTGAAACGAATTAGCAATATAAAAGAATAAAAAAACTTTCCTAAGTTGGTTCCTAAACATACTTTTGTTGACTAATAATAGCATTTTTGGAAAATACTAATCAATCTTTAAGCTATCCTATTCAAACCTAAAGGATAAAACAGAGGTTAGTAACTATTTCAAACTGGAAAACTTTCCACGAAAATTAAAATTGTGTTCAAGAATGAAACCTTTCGAATCTTTGTAGAGAACATGGAAGCTATTGTTATAAGCGTGTATTTGGAATACAAATAGATATTTGTAGCTATAAATCAAGCGAAGAAATCGCTGACAAGCAATACAATTCTATCACACAAGTTTGTCGACACGCTTCCCCGTCCGCGTCGCGTCGTGGTGAGCACGAGATTGATTGCCTGTCTCGTTTCATCAAATAAAACACAGTACAGGCCCAAATTAAATAGCTTTATATCTCATTCAATCAGACGTAAAAATTATTAATTCAACTTCATAATTCGGGACGACCGAGTTAAACGCTTTATTTAAATTTAATATCGAAAATGTTAATGAATTGCCGCCAATGAATGAAGGATGTTAAATGGCTGAATGAAACGAGTTTAAAATGTATTTATAATCCTCCGATTCGGCGAATGCCTTGTTAACCATTGGCTTCAATAAAGGTCCAATTATTTTGTATTTCTATACGAATTTTCTAAGTACCTAAGGTAACAAAAATGTTTTTATAAAATTTCAGTGGTAAACAGACTGCGGTTTGGTCCACTTATTGTTGTTGACTTGTTGTGAATATTATTCTCAACTAATTCCATTAAAAATTATACTTGAAATGCAATAAATAAAAAGCCAAAATCTTACGAGTATGTGAGAGTTTTATATTTTAGTTTGATGACAAAATATGATCTAGGTTTAGTGTGGTCGCCGCTCGCCGGTCGCCGCTCGCCGGTCGCCGGTCGCCGCTCGCCGGTCGCCGCTCGCCGGTCGGGACTCCTGTATTCGACGGATATTAATCGTTTTGTGCGTCACTCCATCTACTCGTACAACTGTTAATTTACTTAGTCCTGCTGCTAACAATTAAATAATTTGTTAAGGAAAGTAATTAGATTTGTTTCTCCGTAGCACTAAATAACAAGTGGCGCATTTCATTTTTATTTCTTTCTTGATGTTTGTAAGAAAATTAAACCTATTATAATAAGAGAATTTCGTTGTTTGTCAGTGTGCCTAAATAGCATCAACGCGTTCACTCGATAGTGAACCGTTGGGACGAAAATAGACAATTGAATTGTCAAGCAATAAGCAATTGTAGCATTGAGCCACATTGAGCGGCGTGAATGAAGGCTGAGCCGTGTCGTCTCCAATATTTCGTCGCTCTATTGTTTTAAAAAAACTATTATTTTTAAATGCATACTTTTAATGTTCAGTTTTACCGTTTACTGTTGTACGTTACCGATCTGCTCTGTGTTCCTTGTCCATGCTATAACTTTTATGTATCGGTAATAAAGAAGAGAAAAGCTTCCATTTTCCATAGTTTTATTTTATGAAAAGTTAATACTGTAAATCAAACGGAATAACTAATGAAGTGTGTGTGGATCATTATAACGTTCGGTATTGAGATTTACCGAAGTTAATCAAACTGTTTTAGACATTATTGTTATGCTGGCATACTAAGGAGAAAAAGTGCTCCGGGATAAAAATATCCTTGTTATAATTCAAGTCACGAAAAATAATGTACGTATGCCAAAATTCAACGAAATCCATTAAGAAACATAAAAGAAAACTCTTAGGAACTGTTGGGTTTAAGTACAATATTTAAACATAATATAATATGCATGTTCTTTACTTTTATGGAGAAATACAAGCGTAGAGCGGATTTCGCTCAGGAAAAAACTTGAAAGAGAGCAATGCTATAATATATAATGTATATTTTTGCCACCTTGTGTGTGAACCGTAAGGTTATTCTTTACTTGATTCGTCTTCAAGTAAACGCAACTTTATAACGTGATTGATGATGAAAAAAGTTATCATACGTGATAAACGTAGGTACTTTATAAATATTAAACATTTTATAAATGAAAGTTATCGTCTTAAAAGCGTCGATAAATAAGCATTATAATATCAGCATTAAATTATAATACTGAGGGGACGTAATCGACTACACCGTCGCAACTTGAGACAATGTTTTAGCAAATTGACCTTTGTAATTGGGTCTCCCGCCTTCCAAATCCGTCTTGATTAATTGAATTCGGTAAAAATTACAAGACAAGATATATAATCGTATCAAATTATAAATTCTATTCTTATTTACCAAACAAAGAATTGTGAGGAGAGAAATGAATAGACGCTGTAAAAATAACAAAGGCTTTTCGTATTTTTCAAATACCTCACGCTCCAGAAAACTCATAGTAATGAAATATCAAGTTATTGTGTTACTTGAAACCTGCTGAATGGGACAGGTGATGTATTCAATGTTTAGATGTGTTTTGTTTGTTTAACGTCACGTAATGGTGGAGTAGGTGGAAAAATACCTGAAAATCGTGATTTTTAATCGGTGTGCTATTAAATTCTAAAATAATATTTTCTATTCTTAAAGGGATAACAGAGCTGAGATTTGATATAGGTTAAATTTCACAATACGCTGGCGCTAATACTTACTAATATAATTACACTTTAAATATAAATTGATCGTAACAACGGTAGCATATTCTATACTCGTATTACGATGTAACAGATATCATGTATCATATTGTTATTTAATTGCAAGAATACTCGCCCAACTTTTCTTCCAATCCCGTATCAATAATATATTTGTACAAAGCTCTCATTCGGAACACAACGTTTGTTTGACGGAAATGCGAAACTTAATATAGATTATTCATTTTTAATGAGCTACATCTTTGTTTTATTCCTTTTCGTACTGAATAAATGAAAGAATACCAAGTAAAGTAAGGAAAAATATATAAACAAAACAATAAAAACAAGGGACAGCTTTATAGCTTCGTTTTATACCCGTTGCAGCCCCGCATCACTACTACACAGACAAGTGAAGAATATCTTCTCTTCGGCCGGTTGCAGAGCTTCACCGACCATCAGTGCGTACGTCAGTCGCGCTTGTCATATGTATGGAAATACGCGTGCGTATGGTAGGTCTAGCTATGAACGGTTTTATGAATTTCCATACATATGACAAGCGCGACTGACGTACGCACTGATGTTCAATGAAGCTCTGCAACCGGCCTTCTTAATTATATAAACACACACATATGCATTACAACATATTACACACATTTTATGCCAAAAAATATTTAGTGTACAGTTGTATGCATAGGTACGAATCATCGTACCTATGCATACGTGTATCAACACGCCAATAGTTTAGTAGCATTCTACATACATATATGAATATATGAGGGCGGCTATATACATCATTATAGACTTCAGCAATGGACCTACAAAACATATGCAAGGAAGCACGGGTACTTTGCAGGCTCTTGTGAATGTATACAAATTGTACCATTCGTGAGATTTGGACAAAATGTAGCTCGGAATAGTCGTAGTCCTGATCCCTTAAGGTGACACACCATTTGCTAGTTTTATTGCGTAATACATAAATCTGCGGTGCAATTCCGTTACATTTATTTATTTTTACGAACCACTAAACTGAGGTACTTAATCTGAAATAAGCTGTTTATTACTGCAGTAGCGAGCGCGAGCGCGAGCGCGCTAAACTTGCGCGGCATCTCTATGTAAAGTAGTCTATAATTACCTCTTCAAAATAACATACTAATACAAATGAATAAAAAAGATATTATATAGGAATACAATAGATTAATTATCCATCCGTGCCAAAACACAAAATGATAAGGAAAGTGTCAACTGAGTTAAATAAAACAAATCGCTATCATTTACTAAATAATGAATCCTTTTCATTTAGTTTCAGATGCTGTAAATTATTATGTTTAATATCAGCGCGAACTCCAGAGCGACTGCGGCGGGACTGTAACCTGTCTAACACTATGTACTAACTGTATTTATGAGTTGCTTGCAACAGACAATACAATATTATTCAATGAGAACGAATAAAATAACAACCACACTCAATTAGTATAATATCTCTCCTATTTGCTATTAACTAATAGCGTATAATTTGGATAATCTGGTATTATAAGCCATTTCTGCGTAAATTTTATTATGTATTCAGATCTGATCAGACACTTTTTCGTGAATTGTAACAAAAACCCATTCACATATCCATCTTCAATCACAATCTTTGTCGTTTATAAAAGTAATAGGATTGTGTATGATAACAGTATACATATATTCGTTGGTATATTTATTTCGTGTTTGTCGGTGACCCCTGCTAAATGTTTAATTCTAAATGCCGAGTTAAATAATAAAATGAATAATAATTCGAGTGTTAAATTTGTAATAGTACATTTCCATTTTATTATCTTTTATATTCATTAATACAGCATTATAGTTTGACTATCCTTAGTAATTACTAATCAAGGAAAAAGTTCTTTAGTTTATTCTTCCAACAATGTTTTTCTGTCTTTCAGTTACTATATTGTGAGAAAAGGAAGTTATAATATTGTAAAAGAAGCAGAAAGTAACTTGTAAAACAATAACTTATAAAAATTATAAGAACTATACAATCAAGATAAGAAAATCTACTCACAACCCAACGTCTTTGATCCATTGAAATGTTACATTTTTTAGCCCTAACCTTGCGTTTTTTAGAGGACGCAATTTTGTTTTTTTGATGTGTAGGGGGGGTCAGTGTGAAGCTAAAACCAAGTTTGTGGGGTCGCCACCCTTGTCCTACGGCCGCCATCTTGAAAATAGCGGTTGAAATGGTTTTTACGATATATCTCTTAAACTATTTAACTGATAAAAAAATATCGTTAACATTATTTGTTGCAAATTAAATTCTCTACAACTTTGGTGTAGTAACTTTTAGTCGTAGAACTATAAATAAAAAAGTTATAAGCGAAAATGTTCAGAAATTAGAGCCATTTATATTTTTCAATAAAACTTTTTTTTATCATTTTACGAAGAAATGATATCAGACCATTTTTGTAGATTGTTTTTCGAGGAACAACTTTTATGTACAACATTTTTTCATAACGTCAATAACTAAGGTTTTACAGCGCTCTGAAGTGAGTACTATTTTTCAGTACTCTTAACAGCTATACATATATTGGCTATTGGCTCTTTTCTCATACTCCAGAACAATAGAAGCACACTGCAGAACATTTCAGACCTGCTTTTCGACGTAAAAAAAAGTCGCGCTTCCAGACTCTACCTCCTGGGTGGTGGGGAAAAGATTCAATAATTAATTATTAGTGATATTGCAAAATTAATTATTAAAAATATTATAATAACAAAAAAAACCATTAATGATGACAAATTATTATTAGTACACACATAATATAAGTATACTGTATAGTATTACAGAGTACTGAAAATTAGTACTCACTTCGGAGCGCTGTAAAACCTTAGCTATTTAATTAATGAAAAAATGTTGTATATAAAAGTTGTTCCTCGAAAAACAATCTACAAAAATGGTCAAATATCATTTCTACGTAAAATTATAAAAAAAAGTTTTATTGAGAAATATAAATATCTCTAATTTCTGAACATTTTCGCTTATAACTTTTTTATTTATAGTTCTACGACAAAAAGTTGCAGGATCAAAGTTGTAGAGTATTTAATTTGCAACAAATAATGTAAACAAATTTTTTTTATCAAATAAATAGTTTAAGAGATATATCGTAAAAACCATATCAACCGCTATTTTCAAGATGGCGGCCGTGGGACAAGGGTGGCGACCCCACAAACTTGGTGATAGCTTCACACTGACCACCCCTACACATCAAAAAAATAAAATTGCGTCCTCTAAAAAATGCAACCCCAAATGTAACTTTTCAATGGACCACTTAGATATTGTGTAATTCATATCAATTTGTGAATGTATGTTTGTCTTTTACACAAAAAAGGAGCAGCGGGTTCGCGTCATCACTCTTTTTGGACTGAAGTTATTTTTTACACGTAAAAAATTCCGGATCTGAGAAAATTGGGGAAGGCCATCGTTATATTTTAAGCCAAATATAAAGATGAAACATTTTCTGCTTGTCCAATTTTACAGAAATATCCAATTAAAACGGCTAAAAAATTAAAAAAATACGAAATTTTTAGGAAAATATTAATTAATCGCGTTTTTTAGCAATTAATTTCTAATCATTATTTATAATTATCGTATTCCATCAAGACTTTGCTTTAATATTTTTTATACGATAAAAATAAACCGAAAAAACTTGGGGATTATTTAAAACTGTTCTTTAGCGCTCTAGAGTGTAAACCTTTGTCATTGAAACGTTTTAATTCCGAGACCTCTGTAATGCAAATATGAATATTCATAGCTCCGAAACTGTTTTACATAAACCGACAGATTTCGATGATCCTGTATAATAATAGAAAGGGTTAAAGTAAACGTTGGCTGTGGAAGTGGAACAAATAGCTCTGCTTGTGACACTAACACCACATTTGGCGCGCTTCAATTTGTCTGTGGTAAACTTTTATTGAAGGAATGATAAAAATATACAGTTAGTTTTCTGGGTTCTGTATGTGTAAATCGTTCGAAATGTTGGAAGAAATAAAATAATGAATGAATTAAAACGTAGTTAAAAAATTATACCAATATCATTAATGTAGGTTTATTAGATCTCTGTTCCTATCTTACACTTTAATTATAATATGATTGTGTTGAAAAAATTAAAATGTAAACTTGCAACATAAATTATTAATTATTTACAGCAAGTGGGCTAGTTTTATTAGCGGGGTTATTAAAAATTATTATAAAGAATTCATTGTTTAATTAAAATACATTGTTACATATACATTGATACAGTTTTAAATGTTAGTAGATTTCTGTAGTGTCTGTATACATCGCATAAATGTTTAAATTTGAATTTTAACAAGTTTAAATCAAAGTCAATGAAATGAAGTTCAAGGTGGGTATGCGACTAGCTTTCCGCTCGTGGCTTCACTTAGTTTCGATGGATTTTTTAAGTCACATTTTTTCAAGTTTTTATTCCGTCGTTTCAGGTGTCCTTTCTTTATCGAAATCGGTTCAGTCGTTTCGAGTTTTAAAGTTTAATTGAAATTTAATTCTCATCGCATCTGAAGCTAAAGCACTCAAAGCATAATTAATTATCGCGCAAATCCTCGCATCCTTTGATTCTAATTAAGTTTTAAAAACTCGGAACAGCTGCGAGTTGCGAGTTGCGACTCAATTAGGTACCCCTTATTCGCTTAACTGCTTGTGTCTTAAATCCACCGGATTAAAAATAAATTTCAATCTCAGAAGATTCCAATAAAAAATTCCTCGAAGTTATGTTTCTTTGACACATTTTTCACTTTAATTAAAAATTGATTCAACAAGAATTTTACGTTCTTTTTCATCTGCCCTTACTTCTTTTAAAATAGATTAAGACTCGTTCCTCAATGTGTAAACCTTTAGTATAAATTAGTGAACTGTTTGATATCCCCCGAGGTTATCCCATATCAGTCAGATATCAGCAGTAATGTGCCACTTGCGAGAAGTGCCGCTATTTTTAACTCGTATCATTGTCAGATTTATGGCGCGCGATCGGGGGACCGGAGCCGGGGCGGATCCGCTACGACAATATTATATTTCAGTCGTTTGATCGCGAAACAGAACGGTAAAATATATCTCGTATTTTGTCAAGTAAATTGTGTTTAAGTTTCTGCCGTTTGCCCTTTGTGAATGGTGGTGCTCTTTATTTATGATGTTTGCGAAAACACTTGGAATTTATTTTATAAAGCCTGTGTTATATCAATTTGTTTTACGTTTCTCAAATATCGTCATGTGATATGCAATAGCTATTAGCCAAAAACTTAAAATGTCAATTGTTAAATGGGTCTGAATAGATAGAAAACATACCTACGCTACGAATTAAGTATCTGAAAGTTTTCATGTTTGAAAACTTTTGATATTTAAAACACGAGACAAAGAAAGCACGAACATTAGTATCACGTGAGCAACCGCGCGCTCAACCTTATTTTTTTAATGAGAAACTATAAAACATGTACTTCATACTGTGTATCTGCGTTATTTATTGAAAGGCAATACAATGCTCTGTGTTGTCAGCACGGTATCACAGAGTGGCATATTACAAGCCTCCCCGGCGCCCTCCCCGCAACATCACGTCTACGATATTAGTTTGCGAAGCCTATGATTGAGCTGCGAGCTCTATAGCTACGGTTGCTTCGACAATTATCTGGAGCCACATTATTGCCGGAGGCTTATTGCTTTTCTCGTGAAATGCAACCAGAAGGCATTCGCTAAATAAACTCTTGCATGTAAAGAAAATGATGCTACAGTGGCTTGATATATATCGGTGTTCGAGTGTCCATGTTAGATTTACATCCGTTCTTACATACATATTATAAAACCAGGCTGACAATATAAATTCCTCATGATCTTCATACATTTAATCTTTATGAAAGTGTCGAACAAAATATAAAACTATACAAACGGGGAAACGAGTGGCCGCTAGTTGTGCTCGATAGATAGTTACCACAATAGTTACCGTGTAAGTGTAACATATCATATTTCTGTTATCAAACATGAAGTAATATTTTGCTTAAAATATACACAACGCATGCCATTTAATACGATACTATATACGTTAAATTTATTTGATACAATTTACATATCCAATCAACACAGGTCAAAAGGTGCTGGGCCTGATGGAATTCCTCCTATATTTTTAGTTGAATGTGCAGATCTCCTTTCATTGCCTCTGTGGTTAATTTT
>CAJQZM010019946.1:0-12364 GCA_907164665.1 Colias nastes | reverse complement strand
CCGTGTTTTCCAATTACAGCACTAGAGCGCATTATGCGGCATAATGCTTAACGTTGAATGTTTCAACTACAGCAACGCTTCGCACAATCGAGCACTCTTAAAAGTAATGCGCGTGATGCGTGCAATCGATGCCAACTCAGTGACAGAATTTTAATTTTTCCCCTTTAAATTCGGCATTGTGCGCCACTGAGTCGCATTATGCTCTATTATGCTCTGTAATTGGAAAACTACCTTCCACTACAATTCACGTCGTGTAACCCCGCTTTACTTACATTCTCTGTGTCTGTTACATGTCTGACATATCACATGTTAAAATAATATATATTCTGTGGATGTCAGTTGTGACTTGTGACATTAGACATCTGTGTTAGACATCAAAATAATTGTAAACAGAAAATTTGTTAGAAATTATCAACTTACTATTTGAATTCAGGAATTAAAATTAAACTCTTACTTTGCATCCATCATATTATATTTTAAATACTTATCCGGCTTTTTATACTTTAATTCCTACACAACTTTGGTATCGTTGGTTATTATTATGACTATTTCCTTGTACGAATAGCGATATCAAAACTATATGAATATGGTTCGTAAGTGCTTTTTGCGCTGTGTCTTGGATTCGCATGCGCCTATATCTTTACCACATAAGGTTGAGACAGTACTGGGACGTAGCAAAATAACTAAGATAAAAGATCTGGCTTGCTCTCGACAACAACGTAAGTAATAAAAAGAAACTTAATCGGCTAAACACTTCATAACAATACAAATTATTAAATTAATTATTGAATTACATAATATAAAACATTTCGTCTATTTTGTTTATGCTATATTTCCTATTGGAATTGAACACAGAATTGCTTTTCAGTTAGTCTAAAGGCTGATTGTGATGAATGTTTGGTTGAAGTGAAGCAAATAGGAATAAATCCGTCAGGTTTAGACGGTTTCGCATTGAAGAAGGATGGCGTGTATAAAATTAAACATGGTAGTAAAATAGAAATATTAGTAAACCAGTACTTTCATGTAATTGAGTTTGATCCACCTCCTGATGATTATGAAAAACCAAAATTAGGTGTAAAACGTAAATCGAGTGAGACGCCGGAACAAAAACGAAAACTTATAAAAACAGACTCAGATAACATGGAGGTAAAAGAATGCATCGAAAGTTTTTGGGAAGATGTAGACAAGGGTGAGGTTTACATCTATACATCAAAAGGTGTGAAATCAAGTGCCAAAATAGCTGCATTTGATATGGATGGAACTTTGATAAAGACCAAGTCAGGCAAAGTATATCCAGTGGACACAAATGATTGGCAGATAAATTTTCCTTGTGTGCCACAGAAATTGGCTGAAAAACATAAGGATGGGTACAAAATTGTGCTGATGAGTAACCAGTCACCGATTGGTAGTGGTAGAGTGAAAATAGAGGATTTCAAAAAGAAGATTGAGGGTGTGGTTGCTAAATTGGATGTTCCCGCTCAAGTTTTCATTGCTACAGGGAAGGGATTCTTTAGAAAACCAGCTACTGGCATGTGGGATGTTCTTGTAGAGCAGGTAATGTATAGAGTTGATTAAATCTGTTTACTTGCTTATATTGTGTAGTTTACAATTGATAAATTAATGTAGGTGGTTTTTTATTCAAATGAATCATATTATTTTTGAAGTTATGCAAGGATGAAAAATTGTATGCAAATTAACAAAAAACACATTTATTCTTTCTATAAATTCTTACTATATTTAAAATTTCTTATTTCAGAAAAATGATAATATACCAATTGATATGCAAGCAAGTTTCTACTGTGGTGATGCGGCTGGCAGGAATGCGAACTGGGCACCAGGCAAGAAGAAAGATCACTCCATGGCTGATATTCTTCTAGCAGAGAACCTCGGCCTCAAGTTCTTTACGCCTGAACAATTCTTCTTAGGCCACTCCATTGCTAATGTGCCTATGAGTCGGCCGGAATTCATCCCGAAAGATGTGAAATCTGAACCTTTTAATGAAAAATTGATTAGTCCCGAACAAGAGGTAAATATTGTTGTTTTAAAATCTTTGTGGACTTAAAAAATAATCTTTTGATAGAGTGGACTCCAGTTAGTTATGTTTAACCTTTAATTATGGTGTATGCTGCATACTAGACGAGCTCCTTCGCGGCATGCGAAGTTGTACAACGCGCCAGTGACGTCAGTCATGAGGGTTGTGCGTGTTATTGAAATGAATGATCGATTAACTTCAATCTCGGACGCTCACAAAACTTATTAAAATTATTAAATTTACTAAGTAAATTAAAAAAAACAAATTCTAATCGATATAAAACAAAAAACCCCGTGTGCCACGAAGGATCTCGTCGACTATAAATCCATGTTTTTACATAGAAAAAACACCATACACATAATTTTATAGAATCAAAATTAAGGCGTATTCAGGAAATATAAGCTAATGTATTTATTATTCAATTTCAGCTACTTGTGATGGTGGGATACCCAGGGAGTGGTAAATCGTTTATAGCCAAACAAATTGAAAAGAAATCAAACAACAAGTATGTCACTGTATGCAGAGATGTCCTTGGTTCTTGGCAGAAATGTTCTGCTGAAGCGTCAAAGTATTTGCAGGTAAATATAATGAATGTGTACTAAATAGTGATTTGAGTTCAATTATTATATTTAAACCAAAAAGGTAGAGACATAACATATTATCTAGGAGATTTATGTATCTAGGATTCTAGGAGATTGAGATGTGTGAAGATAAAAAATATCTACTTTTTCAATATCTTATTTAACCTTATCTATACTAATATAATAAAGCTGAAGAGTTTGCTTGTTTGAAATTTGAAAAATTCTTTCGGTGTTAGATAGCCCATTTATCGAGGAAGGCGAAGGCTATTTATCATCACGCTAAGACCAACAGGAGCGGAGCCACGCGGGTGAAACCCCGGGGCGCGGCTAGTAAAAAATAAATTTCATCAAAATCGCGAAAGTAGTTTTAGATCCAAAACAAAACAAACGCCCATACATAATTAATTAGAATTTATTCAACTTATTTGTGTACTTATTATAGATCAAATTAATTTATAATTTTCAGCAAGGCAAAAGCGTGATAGTAGACAGTACAAATCCCGACTTGGAATCGCGAAGTCGCTGGACGGCGCTCGCCAAAGAGAAACGGGTGCAATGTAGATGTGCCAAGATGACAACTAGCAAGGCACACGCACAACATAATAATAAGTTTAGAGAAATATTGAAGACGAAACATTTGCCCGTGAATGATATCGTTTTTAATACTTTTAAGTGAGTATTATGACTTAATAGTATAGATATCGGTTTTTCTATTTATATTTATTCTAAAAGAATCTCTTGGAAATTTTAAGTACAGGTGGTATCTATTGTTGTTGGCAAAATGGCTAGGTTCAGACTCAGGCGAAGTTTGTCCTGAATCTTAATTATTTTTCCATATAATATGGTGTATGGAATTCATCAATCAAACTGATCAAAGTTCTCAATTTAATCTCCATTTAATCTTAATTTTATAGAAGAATAAAGTATGTACTTTAATTTATTAATTTTTGTTGCAGAAGCAAATTTGTTGAACCAACAGTAAAAGAGGGCTTCAAGGAAGTACTAGAAGTGAAATTCAATCCCATTTTCGAAGATGAACCGGCTGAAAAACTGTATAGGATGTTTTTGTTAGAAAAATAAAATAATTTATCATGAATTGTGAAATAAAAGACATTGTTATTTATACAAACTGTTTTATTGCAAATTGGCAAATGACACACACAAACAAATTGTTATTTATATGAAACTGATTTCATATTATATTATGGTATTATTAATAATGGATTTTTAAGTTATTTAGAAAGATATATTCAATAAATCCAATCAAATTTGATTCATAGATAGATAATAATAATATATATTCTATCTCGCTCTGACAACGGACGTTTCTGAGCGATAGAAAGAGACGTAACGTATCACTCGATTAAGCCTTTAAAAGATTCCGATGGGTTCTTATTTAAAAAATAATAATATGGCGAATGGAAAATAAAATCAGTTCCAAATAGGCCGAATAAGTTTTGTATTCATTGAGATAATATATTAATATTATCTCAATGTTTGTATTATAATTTTATGGACAGTGTATGAATTTTTTTTAATATAAGTAATTTAACAAAGCGCTACAATAATATGACGTCGTTAATTACAATATCTCGTGTTGATCACTTCACAGTGGCCAATATTAGTAATTGCAACTGGATTGTTTTTATACAGTAAATGTGAAATAATAGGATAACTACAATATGCATATTTGTAGGTAATATTATTTTTAACCCATTGAGCCCCAAGCGGCCCGATCGGTCCCAGACACAATAGATTTTCAATTGTGTCTGTGGTTCCGGGGCCTGAGTTAAGGAATCATATATGTATATCATAAATAAATATTATTTATATTATTTACACATATGGTGCATATTCGTGTGCATTAATAACAATATATAATCGGTTCTAAATATAGATTCAAATTTCACATAATTTTAATTTATATAATATATTCCAAAGTCGTCTTATATTTAGAAAATTCACAATTTAATTTAACTCAGATATTTTACGAAATTTTTACGACATCAAATCTAAGGCATCAAAATTTGCGAACGTTCACGTAGCTTTCGCCAATCTAATTTATTTCAATCATATAAAATTTAGAATTTATGACTAAGGCAAAACCACTGGTAAAAATGCAAAAATATATTTTTATTTACATTAACTTTATGAAGCAAATTTGCTTAAAGCAAGCGCTTTCAATTGTTAAGTTACCTACCAGCTAGTGGCTACGTAATTCTAATTTAATATTAATTTTAAAAATGTAACTATATTTTTAAATTCATATATTTAAATCGATAACACATACATACATGATTAGCAAAAATGTAAGTATAATTCATAATTTAGCAAGGACGGATGATTAATTTAACAAATGTAAGTATAAAAATGAAATCCTAATTTAAACCTACTGGGAACATAGAAACGACAAAAAAGCAGACCAACGTAGGTATATACCTACGTGTGTACCTTCTGTTCTGAACTGAATGCAGGTATATGTTTCTACGAATAAGACATTTTTGTAATTTTCAGATGGACATACCTATTATATTCGTCTCACATAAAAGTTTTCTAAAATTAAGATACCCGACAAAATACACTTCTTATTCCAAGCAATAGGTATATTATTTTTATATTTTGAACCTGATCGCATACTACGTGCTTTCTATATTCACCTAATCCTATTATTTATTGTTTAATTTAACAATCATTTAAAAATGCATCCGACGGAAAAGCGGAAAATTTTGTATTTATAAAATGTACAAGTTAATCTGAGTAGCGCCTAAACTTTTAGCACTATTATTAAACTAGATTCTACAAAGACGAAAAATGTGACATTAATTAATCGACATTGTAATGATTATTGCTATATCACACTAACGGGGTTATGAATTATTATTGCCTCCTAACTCTTAAGAGGCTATTATAAGAACGGCGTTTGATTCATGTCATTCGCCATTTGCATCCAAATCCTCTTCTTCAGCGTCCAATAAATTGTCCAGACTCGTATCCGAGTCATCATCTTGTCATCTGTGAAAAAAAAGTTATTAATTTTTTTGCCGCGCAAAACATGTCATTAAAATTAACTATATACGTACAATTAATATTACAATATTATTATGTTAGTGAAATCTTTGAAATGTTTTTTTGTGTAAGCAATATTCTTAGAACAATAAATATTTTTTATTCATCCGACTCCGAGGAAATATCAGTACCTATCGTGTATTGTTCTCTACCAGTAAAATTTACCTAACTATATTTATGCGGTAAGTAGGGTTCTGTATTGAAGCTTTTAAGAAGCTTCCTGAGTTTATATTAGTGATTTTATATGGTCCGGCACGGCAATGAAGACAAATCCATTCATCAATCCATTCTTAAAAAAATCACGTTTACAAAATCAGTAGACCAAATCCGCCATTTCGCACCGGGCGCAAATTGCGACACCTCTTACTTACCTAGTGATGTACACGGTGTCTATGTGTGTGAGCCTCGCCCCAGCGAGCGGCGCCGCGTGCCGCAGCTTGCGCCGCTCGAGCGTGGTGCGCGCCTGATGCACGGCCAGGTCGCCGCACCAGCGCTCGCAACGGGCGTAGATAACAACACCTATTTAGAAATTCAATAATTTAAATAAAACAAGAAAATATTAATAACGAGGCATATGGTACCTATCATAGTTGTTGAAAATACGCATAAGTAAATAAAATAGGAACATATTAATAACTAGGTACCTATATGGTACCTATCATAGTTGTTGATGTTGTTTGATGATTGGATAATTGTAGGTATGCCATAAATTATTACATGAGTGTTAAGACTTACCAGCCCCAGCAAAGAGAATAATCGCAGGCCATGAATCCAGCAGTAACGGTGTCAAGAGTAGTAGAGATATCAGCATGGTGAGTGGACCTTGAATCTTGTTCAATGTTTTCACTCCCACGTTATGAGCCGGTTGCCAGGCGCAAATCAATGTGCCACAAAACCAAACTGTAATACAAAAATATTATTTATTAAACTTAAGTACCGATTATTCACGCAAAAAAGGAGAGGATCGAAAAAGCATGTCAAAATGTGTTTTAGCATATCACAAATGGACAAGTGAATATTCGTAACCATACTTGCCCTGAAGTGTTTGAAGTTAAGTTGAATCAAAGAAACCAGACAAAGATTATTATTTCGATGAAATAACAAAAGCTCTTAAAAATTACAGTACCTAAGTTAAATTAAAACAAGCACAAAATATTACGTGGTATTCCTGCTGAGAACATAGGCGTTCGGAATTTTTCACTGCAGAAGGCTACAGCTATGAATCCATCGGCTATTAATTGTACAAGAGCTCCAATTATAGCCCACCGCACCCCGTGGACACTGGGTGGCGCTGGTATACTTGACTCCGGGATAGACGTTACAACCTAGAAAATGAAGGATGCTGTTTTAATTTCATATTGATAAAATATCTACGATAGTTTTGTAAAAATTTTACTTTAAAAGAGTTTAAACACGTCGGAGATTTATAAAAAAGAACTTCAACAAGCTTTTTTTTGGCAATTTACGAAGCTAGATATGAAAGTCTGAATGAGTCAAGAAATGTAGTGAAAAAAAGGAATGTTCTTCTAATTTAGTTTCAGATGTCTATGATGTAGTACCTAATGTTAAACTTCTCAATATTTATTCTTAAAAGTTATCTTTCCGCTTTATTTGACCTCTATAACTGTCCATATTTCCGTTCCCTACCTGTATCCTATCCCTATATTCTTTCACCACAGCATCGATATCAGTAGAATCGTCTCCAGAGGACAGTTCACCAGCACTGGCTTCGATATCTGATGGAATATCCACGACTTCTGCTTCAGCTAGCTCAGCCATGCCACTTCCAGAGCTGGCATGTTCGATCTCTTCACTTGGACAACCGTTGTATTCGTCTAGTAAGAGGCATTCTCTTTCTTCTGTTTCTATAAATTATTTAGTGTAGATTTAGTAAATCTATAAGTAAGGAGAATTAGATCATACTTAGGAAACTCAAATCTTGTGTTTTCTATAATTTTCATTTCCTCGTACATTTTTATTTTTTGTAATTTACCTAGTAGACTTAAGACTTAACATTTTTAATGTATTTTGATCGTCAAATTAACACGTTCACTGCGGCATGTCCAGTATCGGGCCATCAGCGACTACACCACAGTGCGGCGCCCAAAATCGCAGTTTTCACCGTGGTGCGGCGAGGTTTTTTATATGTTAATCAATGACTAGAAAAGAGACAAATATATTTTTGTGATCACAGTTTGAGGTAGGACTCAATTTCGTTTAAAAATCGTATGGAAAAATATTGGACACACGCATAGAAAAGAAACCGTTTCTTTTGTGTGCGGCATGTCAAATATTTTGCCATGGACAAGCACCTCATGCCGCACTGTACTGCGAGCGCGCCGCGTGTCAGTCTCGCATAGTGATGCACCAGGACCCCACGCGTCGTTATCAAATTTTTAAATGACAATGATACCATAAAGGCTTTAGTTTTTTTACTTTCTTTTATTTCGTAGCATAAATGCAAAAAATATGTGATGACAGTTGTGAAAATAATATAAAACATTAAAACAAAAGTTACTTAACAAATTAAAACAAAAGTTACTGAAAAATTTCCTGATAGGTAGTACTCTATCAAGTACCTTGTTTTATAAGTGTTTTTTTTTGTATCGACGATCTCGTTATCTGTTAACAAACAGACTGAAATATACAAAATTGATTTATATCGATATCGATGTTTTGTTTTACAGTGTTTCCCATCGCTATTACTGTAAACATGCCGTATCAACGCAGTGCGGGATGGCAAATAATTTTTCACAAAATCAGGGGTTTACATTTTCCCTCATATCTTTTAAACTATTAGGTCAAACTAAAAGCTATTTATGCGGTATATACTAGACTATATATACTATTATCTGAAAAAAAAATTTTGAAATATCTTGAAATTTCATGAAATTATTAACCTTCAAAGTCAGAAGGTGCGATGTGATAAAAATGGCTCATGACGCACAGTGGTGAACTTGCCGATGTGAAGTATGGAAGACATGCCGCAACAACGGTAAGTTTGGCATTTTAGGTGCCGCAGTGAACGTGTTAATATTTTTTGAGCGACTTAATAACCTACCTTTATTAACTTTAGATTTAATGCTTTCTAATGTTTTTGTATGTCGTATTGCTGATGGAATGAACCAAAGGCTGCGCTTGCTTTTCATTCCTGAAGCCTTTCTAGTTCTGCCACCAATACCCAGTCGTTTATATTCAACATCTATAAGAAAAATGATTATTTTAGTAAAGAATATACCTACCTACTATTTTAATTTTAAATGGTATTAGCAGAAGAAAGTTGAAGCTTAGCTCACAGTAAAATATGTTTTACTATATTGTATGTATATTGTTTACGTGAATTTTTAATTAAAAATAATACTATATCCATAAATAGAGTGATACTTTTTAATAAAATATTCTTACCACCAGCCTCAATTTGTTCCGCAGTAGGAACGCACCTCATTATGATAAAGTGTAGAGCTTGGATTGTTATACCTAGCAAGTGGCTTGCGTTCATCAGCGTAATCATATGCGATAAAGGGCAAGCAAACGCTAATATCGCTGCAAGACTTCCTATAACAAAATTTACATAATATGTAAGTAGGTAAGTAAATGCGAAAAATATGACATTTTAAAACTGCGCCGTTGTATACAAGTGAACTTTAAAGCAAAAAATGCAATAAAACGAGAGAGCTAATCTAGCTCATTTTGCAGTTTTTTTACGAAAAAGATCCAATTTGTAGTACACTGTAAATTTTCGGAATGTTCAGCAAACCTTGCTATGAATGAAACTAAATTGGTGATAAGCTCTACGGGGAAACACCGGTATGAGGCCAAGTCACTTGGGAAAACTCGAGCGAGATTAAATGAAAAATTGACGGCTCTACTCTGTCGCCCTCAAACTTAAGTAGGGATCATATTATAAACTTACCATAGTTTAAGTACATATTATTAACAATAAAAAAAAATATTGTTTTTTATTTTTTTTTATGCATAAAGCGATGAAATAAAGGATAATTAGATTCTAATCGTTATTCGGGTAACACTATTTAATGCCGATATATATGGTTTCGTCGTTCTTTTTTCTGTTTGAAAAGTCTGTTTTTGTACGAAAAGTACCAACACTTATTTACATTGAATGAAAAAACTAAAAAAAAAACTTTCACGTTACATACCTGCAGTAAAAACTGCCAAAACTGGACTGCCAGTAGTAGTGCTCTCATACGTCATAGATCGAGTAAGAACTTTCCACTCTGGAGATGCCAGGAGTACTAACACAGAGAAGAGTAATGGACAAAGTTCTGTCAGAGCCAGACATATTCCGGCTACAGTTATAGCTGCTAAAATTGGGCAAATCCAGCCAGCTATCCTCGCTTCTAGTAATGTTGTGACTGGTAGGGCAGCGTCTATAGTGATCCTGAAAAATAATAACATCTCTAATACACTAAATTAATAAATGTATTTGTAGAAATAATCCCTCACGGAATATATTGTAAATTTTCAAAAAATGGTTTAGGTTCAAAAGAAGAGGGGAATTTAGGTATCATGTTTTTTTTTGGTCAAAATAATAATATCGCACATTTTTTTATATGTATTTTTTTTCTTGTAGGAATATCAGTGATATATAAATTCATTTACACTCACCCTTTCAGCATATTGGTGTACAGAAAACACAAACAACAAAGAACAATAGCAGGTAGACCAATTATAAGAAATAAATTCTTTTTAAAATTCTCATTTTGATGTTTCTTTTGTACGATACAAAACGTATAAGATATCGGAGCTCCTGCTGCGAATAGCTGAAAATAATTAAGTGTAATAAGCACAGGTTGAGTTTGCATAATTAATTTAATTTTTTTAACCAACCTCATAAACTGTAATAGGTATAGGTATCTTTATGTTTGCTATATCCAAATTCATTAGACCAAATATCGTGAAAGATTGACTGAATATGTAGAGTAAGATTAATAGCAGAAATGTGAACATCATGCTCTCCTGTAAGAAAATAATAGAAATTGGTAATCAATATTACCGCTTTCGAGTATCAAGCAATCAAAGCTACAAAATACGTACGTAAATAATTTGATTGGATAGTATTCACTTTTATTTTATCGCTTTTTTGTTCAAAAGTTTTATTAACTATCAATCGGGAATTCGAGAATATTTTCAAAGATGCCATTGAATCGGCAATATTAAATCAAACATTTTATACACAAAAAAAATATTTTCTCATAGCGTTTCTTACCTCCAACCCACACATAAACATAGCACAGACAACGAGAACAACAGTAACTCCCAGCACATCCGGCCAGGGTTCTCCCAGCGACCTCGTCTCGTACCCGAACAGCCATCGCCTAGTTCTGCCACCGGTCACGTGGTCAGCTGTAGCACTCAAGATCCTTGCGCATACAGCGACAGCCACCAAGTGCGATAGAAACCACATCCACATAGCCATGAAGTCGGCGAAAGATCTGAAGTTCCTCTCCCGTCTGCCTCGAGACGTTTTCGGCGGTGGGAGGATGCCGGACATCTTTTTCAAATCTCTGTTTGTTAGTGCTGAAAATGACTTTCGAAATATAATGTCGGACATCTTTTTCAAATCTTTGTTTGTTAGTGCTGAAAATGGCTTTCGCAATACTATACCTATAGGTACAAAAAATAGAGTTCAGGGAACATAATATTACTCGTATGTAGATCAAGTCAAAAAATTATAGAAGAGACAGCGAGACAGCTTACGCAAATTCCAAATAAAAAGCGTATTACGTATTTCTTTGAACTGTGAAATATCATTTTTTCTTACTGTATCTCATCCACATCTCATCCAAGGCAGTGAAGTTTTAAGTTTATAAAGACTACGGATAATAAACATAACGTAAAATCTGTAGGAAATTCCAAAAAATAAAAATATGTAGAGCTATTTTAAACCGCTAAGTTATGTATTTTTATTTTCCGAAATTTTTAAAAGTTGTTATCTAGTGTGCTTGGAAGAATACGGCTTTAATATCGACATGAAACACTTCATGTATTTGCGTATATAAAGCCTGTCATTATGAAAATCCTCTATAATTTAAAAAACCTAAATATTTCCTTACTAGCGAAGGTAATGAAGACGGCCACCAATATCACAGCAGGTATCGCACAATAACTCGAGTTGGCAGCTGTCAGTGGTGCCAACAGCAAGGCCCCGAGGGTCCATCTCGCCCCACACGCCTCCCCACCACAGAACACCTTGAATCTGCTCATCATTGAGCTGACTTCGCGCTGTTCACTTGCCATTTCTGGAATACTGAATAGAGATTTGAAACTTTTTTACTATACGTTATATTTTAGTTTAATTGTCGTTTGAAGGTTTTTAATAAATAACAGGTACCTATATTATTGCTTTCAACATTGTAGATATAATTTTTTAATGTTTTGTTTCCTGATTTAAGAAAGTAAACAATCTTAATCTTAATATATTATATAAATCTCGTGTCACAATGTTTGTCCTCAATGGACTCCTAAACCACTTAACCGATTATAATAAAATTCGCACACCATGTGCAGTTCGATCCAACTTGAGAGATAGGATAGTTTAAACGTCATGTATGTACCTACCACGGGCGAAGCCGGGGCGCGGACCGCTAGTAATATTATAGAATTTTTATATCACTTATTATAACATCGACATACCATTTAATATTTGTAACTAAGAAAAGCTCTA